>VOMN01134770.1:0-67497 GCA_014899125.1 Orchestia grillus | reverse complement strand
TTCGACTGCCTAGAAATACAGGGTAAATATGTTGTACATAACAGCCCCAAACTCCTGATTATTTTCTCCTATGAATTGAACTAAGATAATGATGCGCTAGTAAAAGACAAATGTCATTGAAGATGGAATATTTTAATTTGAGCCTAATTGTATCATTAATTTGAGCGAGTATAGCTAGTCAACTGAAAAAATATACCTAAGAATTATGCCTACCTGACGGGTTTATTGTTTCAGTTAGGTCTAACACGAAGAAGATAGTTTCCTAAAAATTGAAAACTACCTAGCCAACTAAACACTGCAAATCATGGATATAGTGCGCCTACTTATAAGGCGACGTACCTACGAGTGCCGAGTTCCTTTGAATAGCTCCCGTTCACTTGAGCCCTGAGTAATGCCGGCTGCCCCCGAGCGAGTGGTTCTCAAGTAGGACATTAAAGAACACTCAAAAAGGGTAAATGTTCTTATGTTCTTTTGCATGCGTATTTATTTACAATTAGTGGCGTAGCTCCGGCGGCTCCTCCGCTGGCGCCCAAAAACTCTGCTAAATACAAGCTGGCCATAACCGAAGTGATGTCTGCTGCGAGCTCTGTTTCTACACGATCATTTGGAAGAAATACATTCAGAGAACAAATGTCGCCCCCGCAGAAATAGGCACACTGATGGCTAACATATAACTCAAAGAGCAAATAATTTACCGCTCCTACTATACTATTTATTAAATTTAGCTTATTTTTATACACTATTACACTATATCTAGGCATCTGCATTATGTCTATTGAGGTTTGCCATTCTTCGTGAAAAGCTTGAATAATCGATTTCTAGGTTTTACTTATGGATTTATTGAATGAGATATTTGCACGCCAGCTCGCAAGTACTAGTGGTTTTTGGTTAATGTGTAGAATTTCAGTTTTGCCACTGTATCACCGTTTTAATTCTGCGTATCCTTCTTTTTTTTTGAAGGTGTAGCAGCATCGTGCAATCTCCCTCGACCTCAGGGCACACACCTCAACAATTGCACTCCCAGTCTTCCCCCACCAAAGCTACGGATTCTGTACTGCTGACCCCTGCTGCTAGCCCACTCGTGCAGCTGCAGCAACTGCAGCTACATCAGCAGCAGCAACAACAACAACAACAGCAGCTGCAACAACAACAACAGCAATCACAACTATACAATTCTCCCCAGCAACAGCAACCGCCTCAATTGCAGCAGCCGCAGCTCCACGCCCAACCGCCGCAGCTGCAGCAGTTGCAACAAAAACAGCAACAACCTCAGCAATACAACTCTCCTCAGCAGCAGTACAATTCTCCTCAGCAGCAGTATAACTCTCCTCAGCCACAGCTGCAATACAACTCGCCACAACAGTTGCAACAGCACCAACAACAACAACAACAGCAACAACAGCAGCAGCAGCAGTTTCCCCAACAACAGCCACAAGTTCCTGGATACCCCCAGCAGGAACAGTTTCAACAGCAAAACTATCCTCAATTTCAGCAGCCATATCAACAACAGCCACAACAACAGCCACCGCAGATATATCAGCAAGCCCCAGTTTTTCAGGAACCACAACAACAACAACAACAGCCATTACAACAGCAACAGCCTTATCAACCTGACCAAAATCAAATCGTTTTCCAACAGCAACAGCAGTTACTACTGGCACAACAACAACAACAGGAACAGCAGCAGCAGCAGCAGGATCAACAGTTCGTTTATCAGCAGCAGCAGCAGCAGCAGTACCAGCTGCCTGCTGATGAGCAGCAACCGTATAATCCCGTGCCTCAGCAACAAGAGCAGCAGCAGCAGCAGCAGCAGTATCTTGAGCCAGCGTTTCCTGTACAGCCACAACCCCCAGAACAGCAGTCGAACCCTGCTCTAGACCCTGTGCTCGGCGAAGTGTCCAGAAATGACAGCATGAAAGAACCTGTGGTGCTGCTGAGCAAGCTCACCTCCCAGGATCTGCAGAGTGTGGGTCAGAGCTACAGCAGCGAGTACAACAACCACCACCACAACCACCACAACAACAACTCTGCTCCCACCAACAGTACCAATAACAGCAGTACAGGTGCTTGTGGTGCTGGTGATGGTCGTGATGGTGGTGGTAGTGCCAGTGTTGGTGGTGGCGGCAAGTCTAGTGGTCGAAGGGCTCACCGTCAGGCACCGAAACAGCAGAGTTCGTCTGAAGACAGCGATGGAGACTCGTCCAAACCACAGGCCAAGTATTTCAAAAGCCGTGACAAGGAGAGACAAGAAAAGCGCAAGAAGGACAAAGAAGAACGCAAACGTCGCCGAATCCAGAGTGACGATGAAGAGGAGGAAGATCAACGGCCTGACGAAACTAAGCGGAGGAAAAGATGCAATAAAGATGAAGACATGGATTATGATTTGAAAAACGATGATGATGAGCCCGATGAAGATGACGATGACGAGGATTATGAGGCCGATGAAAAAGAAGCGAAGGGCAGCAAGAAAAGTAGAGGTAGTGGAAGTCGCAGTTCCGTGCCAACTGCTGCCGTGGTGCGCAAGGCTGAGTATAATAAAAAGCGCATTGAACGCAAAATTGTTGGTCCTACTCCGACTGAAAAGCTCTCACCTGACGAGCTCATGGAGAGTGGCGTGTACCAACGCTTCAACCGCGCTATTGAGAAAATTTTCGACAATGCTGAGGAAGTGGACGTGACTGCCGAGATCGAGGCAGATGACGATGTGCCCCAGGAGTTCTTGATATCCAAGTACGAGCTGCAGACACTGTGCACTGAAGCAGCTAAGCTCAAAAGTGCTGGTGCCATGGCAGTGGTGCCTACCGAGCGACTTGTCAGGCTCATGCATATCCTAGAAAAGAACATCAGGGACGGTGCTAGAGTCACGCCGCTCGTCGATGAAGATGACGAAGAGGAGGATCGGCTGTGGCAAGAGCTGGTGATGGAGCGTATTATGCGCGGTGTGGATGCTTCTCTCACTGCTCTCTACATTCTCACCTCAAATAGCATGAGCAAGAGAGTGTATCTTGAGGATCTCATAGAACGGTGTGTACAATTCGCCAAGTTTCAGCTCAATAACACTATATATCCGGCTTTTGATCCCGTTTATAGGGTGTCTGATAAGAAAGATGGCTACGTGGGCAATGTCAAAAAGCGACGGTCTCAAGTCCGTGACGTTCGCGACCGCAACATCCTTAGTCTGTACAATAAGCTTCACCAGGTCGTGGGACTGCTTGCAGACCTACTGTCGCTACAAACTTTGACAGACACAGCAGTGCTCCAGCTCAGCACTATGGGAGTGGCTCCATTCTTCGTTGAGAACGTGTCTGAGTTGCAGCTCAGCGCGCTGAGGCTTGTGACGAAAGTGTTCGCGAAGTACGAGAAGCACCGTCGGTTGTTGCTTGACGACATCCTCGCCTCCATAGCAAGGCTGCCCAGCAGCAAGCGCAGTCTTCGTACCTACCGCCTTAATTCTGATGAAAATATCCAGATGCTGACCGCGCTTGTGCTCCAGCTCATTCAGTGCGTGGTCGACTTGCCTGATCATCTCTCTGTAGACAACGCAAAGAAGAGCAAGTGAGTGTGTTATCGACTTATTGCACCTGATCTGTGGAGCTGCACAGCTGATTCTTTTCTTGAGGCGAAGCATCTGATGGTTGTTTTATTGAAGCTTAATTTGTGCTCTTTCGAAAACGCTAAATCATGTTTTGGAAGTAAATTGCATTATTTTTTTGGAGTAGAACTTGGTGATAATAGGGCTTATGTTTTTTAGGCAGTTGCTGATACTTAGTCGATCGCAGTTATCAATATGATCAATACAGGTTGATTTAAGTAGAAGTATCAACTTGTTCATAGTAGCATTACATTTTCTTTGCAAGTATACATATTCATTTCTTCTCGTAATGCTGAAGGCAATTTGTTACGTCATTTTAAATGGAATTCTTATTATTTACAGGCATCAGGATGAAGCATCGTCATCCGACAAAGCGCGGAAAGAAACCGAGCCTGTGAGCGGCACGCGGGGAATGGACAGAGACGTGCTCATTTCCACCAGATATGAAACAGCCATGGGCACTGCCTACTCTTTCCTCTCCGTTTTCCTCTCGAAAACCGGTAGCAAAACCGAAGAAATCGACTACCGTCCTCTCTTTGAAAACTTTGTACAGGATCTCCTCCTCACTGTAAATAAACCCGAGTGGCCTGCTGCCGAGCTGCTGCTCAGCCTGCTTGGCAAGCTGCTCGTGCAGAAGTTCAGCAACCAGAAGAGTGATGTCACGCTCAGAGTGGCGTCCCTCGACTGTCTAGGTGTCGTGGCTGCCCGACTCAGAAGGTGGGTGTGTAGCGCTGGTCTCTAGCTTGTGTTGCAGCTGTGGGGTGTGGGCAAAGTAACGTTACGAAGTTTGTTTTATAGCTCTGGGTTCTGGACTGTATTTCTTGTTACTACCCCTTAAAGAAATTGCAACATTTTGTTTTGAATCGAGATTATTCTCTTATTGTCTGGGTGGTTATTCCCTTATCTTGTTTTATCAAATTAACTTTAGCACGTCAGATAGCTTCACTTAACGGAAGTACAGTATATATCTTCAATTGACGAGCAACGTAAGGCAATATTGCTGTCCCAATTTACGGGACATAACCACAAAAGCCTGAGTTTTGCGGCCTCCTCAGGGACGCGGTGACCTCGCAGCTGAAGGTGACCACCATAGATCAGATCGTGAGTCGCGTGCAGGAAGAGGAGGACCGCAATGCGCCTTTACTTGAGGACGGCCACGACAGGCCCCAGGAGAACGGGGTCAGGGAGGACGCGCACCAGCATCACAAAAAGAGCAAGAAGAAGGTACGGTTGTCTCTCTGCGCTGGTGTGGTCATCAGCTCTCGGTAATACTGCTCGTATTATTGTGCGTTTTCCTCATTGCTTATTGAGGACGTGTGGACCCTAATTGATGTCTGAGGTTCAGGAGCTCTGGCAAAGAACAGTTTTTCACTCGCACTTCAAAAATAATTTGTTAGTATGTCATTGACGATTTTTCAACACACGTTGTTATCTGGTATCTTTATTTTGAAAATTCGTAAGATAAATTAAAATTCACTGATAAAAATGCATTTTGTTTAAGTATTCAAATGAATTACCAATTGAATGAAAGCATATTAGAAGAGGTGGTCATATTCGTACATTCTGTACGTTGTTTTTCCCTACTAGATCCACAATTCGGAGTGGAGTTCTAATAAAAAAAAGTGCGTGGAAAGATTTGCTATGAACGCAAGTGTCCATGTACGATGGTAGATCGTGAGTCTCAACGTGCAATTATGGCTTAATATTGCCTCTTGCATTGCTTCTTCCCCCTCAGTGGGCATTGGATAGGCTATAGGGTTAGGATAGTTAGGTTTGTCTATTGTATGCTATGGGGCTGGCCACTTTAGGGGGCACTGTTAGGTTACTTCAGTTATAGATAGAGCTTTGAGACTACATTCTTTCGTGCCCACTTTATTTCCTTCAATTTTCATGCCTTTTTCGCTGATTGTTCTTCATATTTTCTTCCGCTTCATTCTTGACTTGCTGTTTTTATACGTAAAAAATCCTGTGGGGATCCCACGTTCCCTGCTGTCCATGCTAAATAATCCCTTATTTTTGCTCCCTTGAGATCGCCTTTGATGTGGCCAGGGAGACTTAGAATAAATTAACAAATAATAATAATAACAATAATAGCAATATTAAATGGCTCCTTATCTCTGGATGGGAAATAACTGCCATTCACAGATTATTCATCATGCATGTGCTCTATCGTGTACCCTAGCATCTATTTACGATTTTAATTAGAAAAACATGAGGAAAAACACTCGCCTGTTATGTGCAATATGCAGTATCCCTAAAAAAGTAAAAGAAAATGAGAAGGTACTGAAAAATAAATATTTAGTGCTCACGACCTTCAGGTCATCAGGGAAGACGTTTTAATAGATGTAAAGAACAATGCACTTTTGTTTATCATTGACGGTATTTTTGTTTTCAAACATCGTTATGAAAGTGAGTCTTGTGAGCTGCATTATAGAAAGTATTACACAATAGCGCTATCTAAATTTCGTGTCTAAAATTGCAGAAAAGCAGTAGCAGCAGCAGCAGCAGCAGTAACCAAGAAAGCAGCAGCAGCAGTAGCAGCAGCAGTAGTAGTAGTGGCAGCTCCAGTGTGAAGGACGAAGAAGAAAAGCGGTGCCAGTTCCTGCAGCGCGTACTGCTCGACTGGCTCGCCGTGAACGCGGAGGGCGACGCCGCTTTGTTGCACGCCCGCCACTTCTATATCGGACAGTGGTCAGTGCTAATGTTCTGCTCTTGTGTGGTGCTTTTGTGTCCGGCTCTTGTGTGCTGCGTCTGTGTGTTGTGCGTGTGTCCTGCTCTTGTGTGTTGCTTTTGCGTGTTGCTCTTGTTTTCTCTTGTGCCCTACTCTAAGTAGAGTAGGGTCTTCTTGACTGCTTTATATGTTAGTTTGACCTTTATACAGGGGCCTTGTACCCTAGCACTCAAGTTACAACAGTTATTGTGTCACAATTTTGTTAGTAGGACGGTCTTCACTTAGTGTAAATGCAGTACCTTTGCCAATTAGGCTAGTTTATATGCCTTTTTAGCCTCCCTCCAAACTGCTAAGATAGCCAAGCTACGTCATTCGTACGAGTTTTTGAGCCATGGTCGCACTGTTACGTTTTTGTTGTGAAGAGTGCGAGCTCCTCGAAATTACTGGCGTAGCAAAGTCTGCTCTGGTTTACGTCTGCTGCTGTCTACTCGTAGTATATATTCCTTTTTCCCGGCCCCAGGTAAGTCATGAGGCACTCAGAAGCGGGAGCCGTGATGTAATTGATGCTACTTCTTGTGTTTACCTGCTGGCATTCAGATCTCTTTGTTACTTGGTCGTGGTCGTTGAGTCCTGTAATTTCTAAAGATGTTACTCAGTGCTCCTCCCTGTTCATCCATATTTCCATCTAATACCTTGGTATAGTTCTTCAACACCTTCCTTTGACTTTGCAGTCACTTATTTTCGACAATATGGTGCATGCTCATTTTCTCAGTTCATATAAAGCATCACAATATTTCTGTCCCAGCGAGATAATCTCGACCGTTGTTCTCTTCCGTACATCTTGAGTTCTCAAACAGTTCAACTATGTTGTTCACCCTTCACTCCACAAGTTGTTGCAGAACTTCACTCTTTGAATAAATGCAATAACTGAGCTGTGGCAGGTAAAAGTATAATTTACTACCCTGAGCGCACTTCTTGCGACGCAGGTAAGAATGGGAGCTGCAGTAAACTTTCATCACAAAATTAACTTTCAGTATGATCCTACATGTATAATGGGAAATTTAAGCATGTGCCCGGTCTGGCAGGTCATGCAGTTACGAGTCGAACCTTACTATTACAAAAGTCTTTAGGTTCATATGTGTCTATTCATGCTTCTATCGCTCTTAGCCGCTCAAGTTCGATATCGTAAAAAACAATCTTATCAAGTACTGCATTTTTCATGTAAACTTTTTTTTACACTTCTATCGAGTTCCCGTGGGCACACCCTCTCTTACACGCACTTCCGTGTCTTCATTGAAGCGATACATGACTCTTAAGTATTTAGAACCCTCTCTGCAAATAGTTTCCTTTCTTTATTCCCACAGCTGTCCTGCTTCTAACATCGAGTGCAATGAAGCCCTCTGTAAAATGTTGTTCACTTTCAATTGATTAATAATTAAATCTTGTAGCAGTCCTCTTTATTCATGCGAGTGCTTTTCCAAACGTATTATTGATCTCAAAAATGAATTACATTTATTTTAGATTGATGTTCACATAGTAAGTACGCTTTGGGTTCTACGCGGTGTGAACTACAGACGTCATATCTTGCTTACACAGGTGCTCGGGCGTCGAGTTGTGTCTTGGTAAGTTGATAGCATTTCCTGCTCATTAAGAATTAACGTGTTTTTCATCGCTTTGAATCATTTTAGCCGTACGAGTTTAACATTTCACTTTTATGCTTATTTTCTAGAAGTTCAGCGAGTGTTTTGCAGTAAGCTTCAAACTAATGTAAATGTCTCCTCCATGTGGCAGGTATCGTGACGCTTTCTCAGAAATTTTGAGACAAAAAACAGGCACCGCCCTCTCGCCCAGCAAACACCGTTCCAAGCCTCAACACCGGAAACGCAAGAAGAGAAAAGGTGAGATTTCAATACGACACAAAGTGAGTCGTGTGTGAATCGGATTTTTTGGGGTTACCCGATCGTCTTAATGGAGGGGCTTGAGTGCGAACAGAGAGGAGACTGTTTACGATGTAACGAGGAAATTAAGTCCGTAGACACGGGTTTTCGTGTATAGGTTGCGCAGGGCCGTGACTGAATGCTTGAAATGGTAAGGGGGGTCCTTAGGTTCCGTGAAGGGGGTGAACCCTGATAAAGGTTGTGCTGTTGCACGTGTGGCATTCACTCGCTCACGTCATTGGGCAATGAGGAGGGCACAAGTGAAACGTCTCGACTTATGAGGCAAGTATCAGCTTTTTAAAATGCTTCCACAACCGAGAATGATTTAGTAAAGAAAACTTGCGTGGATGTTCAGGTCATTGCCACATTTTTCCATAATTTACTACGTAGTATATTAATGCACATACAGGTGTGAATGAGGAACTATTCTTGCATCAGTCTTAGATTCTTATATTCGTGTGCATTTGTTTGTGTCAGTGAGCATATAGAATGTAAAAACAACTTGCCAAAGCAGCAGTCAAGTCTATTTCAATCACCGGCCACTATTACACCAGTTTTTACAAAGCCCATTTTAATTATTCACGGTAACATTCGTGTCGAAACGTTTCCCGATGTTCTCAAACATGACAGAGCTTATTGGCAGTCTGGCGACCCAGTACGACATGACACACTAACCCCCATGTAGCCAAGCTACGCTGCGTAGTAATCACGCTTGTGCCGTGTGCAGGTGAGAGCAGCAGCGAAGAGAGCTCGGCCGAAAGCGAGGAAGAGGAGCGGCCTGAGGACCACGTCTCTGAGGAGCTCAAGCACCAGGTCAAGGAGCTCGCCGAAAGCCGTAAGACCTTCCTACTTACCAAGGTAAATGTCCGTCTCTTGAGCCGTCTCCAGGGTGGGTTGTGGCACGTGCGGTTAACATATAGCGACCAAGTTAATCTTGCAACCAGGCTGTACAGAACTTTCTGCGAAAATTGACTGCAGACTAATATACCATGTGCATACTATGTAAAAGTCTGCGTTATGCTTTACACGAAAAAATGGGAGCAGCATCGTTATAAAACTGGACCTTACGGCCTTCTGGTTGATAAAGGGTTGTGTTAGGTCTTAGCTACTCGCTGTTTAGCTACTTTTGTAGTACTTGTGTGAGCTATTGTTTCATTTTATTCGCTATAGTACTGAATTTGTTTTTTAGATTTTTTTGCACTTCATACGTGATAATAATCTAAAGCTTTACGTCACAGGCAGTATGCACTTATTGGTAGTTCATGTGCGTGAAATCTTTAGTGTTGAGGTCACAACGCCCTGAACTGACCTCATCTGGTTAGAAATGTGCAGTCAACAGTGGAAGAAAGGTGTGGTGTGCTGTGGAAGTGTTCTGTGTTGTGAGGTGAGGAATACAGTGAGAGGCTCGCCAGGTGAGTGACACGACTACGCACAGAGTAGCTAAGTGCCTGGGCAACAGACATTGCGGTGAATGCAAGTCGATTGTTGATTTTCTGGACTAGTGGTGTGCAAATGCTAATGTGCTCTGTTGCAGCCCTGACCTTCGTCTGCCCTAGCATATTGCAATCTATTTTGCTCAACCTATTAATGCGCGATAGTTTATTACTCAACAATTGTTACCTATTTGCTTTTAGAAACTAGTTGATAGTAGGCCATTTGAAATTAAATTTGAAATGTTAATATTGTGCAATTGCAAAGAAAGCTATTCCGCCAACGCTTCTGTAAAGCGGTTGTAGAGCTCTAAATTCCTAAATTATTGAAATACTCCAGTTGTTTTTCATTTTGAAATAAAATTTCTAGATATTCCACTGCAAATTATAGGAACACAGTTTAATCAATGGAACATTTCTTGCCATGATCGTCTATTACCGTGTTCCTGATTCAGCATTATCATCATCAGTAGTCTAAAAAACTGGACGCCATTCATTAATAGGCTAAGAAGAGTGAGTGTGTGTGTGTGTGTGTGCGCGAGGCAGACGTTAGCAGTCACCGTACCAGTGTCCGTTGAATGAGCTCTTGAGATCCCCCAGGCTGTACCACAGTGTCTAGCGGAACTTTGCGCTCGTTCAGTTAGCGCTCTTTTTTATGATGAGCTGATGCTGGCTGAGGCGCGGCTGCGTTAATAATTTGGCTCACGAGAGCTCTCTCGGTGTGTGGGACTTCTCGGACTTCTTGTCATATTCACTGTTGCTTTAGATCTAATTGATTCGATTAGCACGTCACCCTTAAAAGGATGATTGCATGGGGACTTCTATGTTGGGGTCTAGAGGATCTCGGTTCTTCATTTCGTCTTATTATTAATGGGCCCCCGTGTTGCTGAATTCATGCTTGTTTCCAATCCTAGCACAGCCCCTCGCCTCATGTAGAACATTCTCAGCGTCTGTATTGTCCATTGCTCTGTTGGAATGATCCTGCAGTGGGACAGACCTAAGGGCTGGTGCTTGCAAAGAGTCACATGTATTGGTCCATGTGCAGGTGGCTGCGTTCCCGCCAGCATCACCGGGCGCTCGTACGCAGACCCTACAAACACACCTGGGCTACGACGACGCCGAGCTCATCACGCGCTACCTCGCCTCCAAGCGCTCCTTCTCACAGAGCTTCGATGTTTACCTCAAGCAGGTCCGTGGCGCGACCTTCGAGCTGCTACTGGTTGTATTGGTCGCGGCCGTTTGGTCTTGTACTTGCGCTAGAGGGTGTTCTCTTTTGGACGTTTTGTGCGGTGCGCTTTTGTTGGTGGTGTGTGTGATTGTGAGCGAATTTGTTTATTCTGCGAGTGTGATTGTGAGCGAATTTTTTTATTTTGCGAGTGTGATTGTGAGCCAATTTTTTCATTTTGCGAGTGTGATTGTGGGCGAATTTTACTTACCCTTGATATTTTTTGTAATGTTTATGTAGAACATAGTTTCATGCAGTGATTGTGTATCAACGATTTGTGCTCAAATTTGTGGGGCCGTTGATGGAGGATGAATTGTATCCTAAATAGGCTAACTTGAAATTTTATCTTAGTTTCTTTCTGTGTTTGCGTGTACTTGCAGCAGTACAAAAACGATACGGTCAAACGGTGCAATTTTATTGTATTTTATTATTGCTTGCGGATCTGTTGCTGCTGGTAATCCCTTCATTTACGGCTCACCCATGTTGCTGATGAGTGTATGCAAGTGAACTTTGGAGTTGTGCTCACCTCCTACAAACCTTCTAGTTTACTTCATTGGGTGGTGTGTGTAGGCCATTTTTTGTTCATTTTAAGGCTGAATTTTCTGTTATGTAGGGGAATTTGTATCGTGTAACTGTGAAATGATTACGAAAAGGGCTCATGTGTGCTACCTATTTTATAGTATTTTCATTTTTAATGTATTTTCCCTTAAACGGTGTGAGACACACAGCTCTTCATCAGCCTACCAACTTTACCCTCCCAACGTCCCCAGATACTGCGCGTTTTAACGGAGTCTGCCATCTTGGTGCGCACGAAGGCCATGAAGTGTTTGACGATGGTGGTGGAGGCAGATCCTGCAGTACTGGGCAGGTCTGACATGCAGATGGGAGTCCACCATTCTTTTTTAGACCACTCCACGTCAGTGCGGGAGGCTGCAGTCGATCTCGTCGGCAAATTTGTCCTCTCGAGACCGGAACTGCTGCATAATTATTACGACATGATCGCCGCTCGGATATTGGTGAGATTTTATTCCTCATAGTCGAGATATTGCATTTCTTCAAATTCTCTCGTTTGGGAACTTTTACTGTTCACATATTGGTGTCATGGGATAGGCCTAGTTTTTTTTTAATATATGGTCAAAATTAGAATGGTAGAAAACAGTTTTATTTGACAATAACAAAAAAAAAAGTGTGCTCGCTGGGTTCACACGTGGCACAGTTTTGGGTTTTGCTCTTTTCAAAGACTTGGTGCTCGTCGGGACTGGCAGAATTGATTTGCTTTGCTCAAGAAGTGAACAGGGGGGTGTAAATGATCTGAGTTAAACACAGCTGATACAGCAGCAGTCGTGAAAATCTGTTGATGATTCTAGGTTGGTAAAACCTTTTTCTCTCTCTAAACTTTCTGGGAGGCTGCAAACGAGTTGTGTTGATAATTTTTGGCTAAGGTCCCATCGCTTCTGTTCTGTAGTTCTTCCCTCAATTACTGATATAGGTGCAATTCAATCATTATTATTGGTGACGTACTCTTTTCTCTTCAGTTGCCATCAAGTTTCCCAGTATACTACAAAAAATCTCAGCTAGAATGGATGTTTCTCCACGTACTAATTATACTAGGATTTTTTTATGGCGATGAGTGCTTTATCTGTTGCGTGAATGCACTGTTAATTTTAGAGTGTCTTAGCAGCCGATTTGAGGTAAGATATCCATTTTGTGATGCAGCCGTAACTTGAGTAAATCATTACCATGTACCACTCACCTGCAGGACACCGGTGTGAGCGTTCGCAAGCGTGTGATCAAGATCATGAAGGACGTGTGTCTCGAGTGCCCAGATTTCCCTAAAATACCCGAGATTTGCGTCAAGATGATCAGGAGAGTCAACGATGAGGAGGGCATCAAAAAGCTAGTGCAGGAGGTCTTCCAGGTGAGCTCAGTCTGACGAGGGTACAACCAGCAACTAATTGTCCCAAGTTCCTCTTAAACTTGAGTTCTGTAGGTGCAACCGCATGAGAACCCGCCTATTCAGAAACTTTTCTAAGGTTTTCAATGAAATGTGGTGTTCTCTATCACATGTTAATGTTCTAGTTTCTTGTGACAACCTTTCATATCGTGTGATTTCTATTTAGTCTGTATTCAGTTGAAAGTTCTTAATTCATTAGTGTTGTTCAAACAGTCATAGGCAAATTATTGAAGCTTGCTCTATATTATCTCTACTTTTTGGGTGTAATAAAACACTTTGTTGGTTAAATTTACCTTTAACAATATTTGAAGGGTTCTGCACTCCCACCCATGCCTACAGCATTCCTTGTTTGATTATCACGTTATAGAGTACTCATTCACGACTGATTTCATATAAAAGCTTAATGAATACTATTTCATAATTAGGACGAGAAAACGACTGAAAGTAACTTAACAGTGTATCAGTACCCCTTCGTACTGAGAGACTGCTTAAAACGTTCGCTGCTGCTGTATTTTGTAACTCCCAGCTCAACTGCTGTGTAGCTATGTTTAATTGCTATCATTAGCTCTTGCCTCTGACGCACCTGTGCGTCTTCGTTGATTATGTGAGAGTTACAAATGTTTTCTCTTCATGGAAGCTCTGTGACAAGAAAATTTACAGTTTAAATGCTTGTTAATAAAAGAAATTTCGATAAAATGGAACACCAAAACTGACTTTCATTGTGTCGGCGAATATATCAATAGGACATCGACGTACATTGGTACGTCGCCTCTTTTAGACCCAGCCAGAAGGATAGGCTTTGTTGCTGAACGCTCATAACCTGGCACACATATTTAGATTCTCACAAAAACAATTTTAAGTCATAGTTTTCTTTAAGTAGTGCCTGGTCTTAAAAGTTTCAATTATCTGTAGTCCTGTGCTTGCATAATAAAAGTACTGCAGAATTTTTTGTGTTTCGCTCACTATATCGCACTGACTCAAAGGGGTAGTGTGTGCAGTACGGCAGGGCTTCAAAATGTTGATACAAGAAGTACGGCAGGGCTTCAAAATGTTGATACAGGAAGTACGGCAGTGCCTCAAAGTGTTGATACAAGAAGTACGGCATAGCCTCGAGCTCAATGCTTACTACGTGAGGTTACCCCTGTTACGATGTTGCAGAACATGTGGTTCACACCTGTACGGGAGCGTCCCAGCCTGGACGAGGTGGCACTCATGCGTAAGGTGAACAACATCACTCAGGTGGTGATCACCTGCCAGGACTCGGGGCTCGACTGGTTCTACCAACTGCTGCAAAGTGTGAGTCATTTGTCTTTCTGTTGCTATTGTGGAGTTTGGTTTGGCACTTCAAGTCCTGAGCTTATAAGTAGTTTTCCAAATTTGTTTACAATTTTGAAAGTTTAACGTACCAAGTCAAAACTAATATGCGAGACTGAAGGGTTTTGTATGACTCTGAGGGTTTACATTCGAGACTGAAGGGTTTTGTATGACTCTGAGGGTGTACTGTGTTCTGTGTCCGAGGTGACTCACCATAACATAGAGAGCCTGTCTAGTTGAGCACATGCCTGCATTACCAGGTTGCAGTCGCCTAATGAAATAGAGGAATTGTACGGTATAAAATTTTCTCTTGATCGTAAATGGTTTACCTATGTATACTCAGTAGGAGTTGATTTGTTTTCAGGACGAGGCCGGTATTTTTTTTGAATTACTGCATGTTAAAATAAGGAATTGCTGCAATACAACAATATGGGCTATGTGCAGTAGCAAGCAATTTATTTGTATTTTCAGAAGAGCTGATGGACTCTAAGAATGTGCTATCACTGCCCTCCAAAATATTTTTTTGAAGGTTTAAGAAAAAGGCATCTAGGGAGACCACATTCTTTATTTTGTCAAATAGTAGTTCTTGCATGTGCCTATTTTGCGAAACAGCCAAACGCTCATGTGTATAAATACGCAACCAATTGATGTACCTCACCTCTCATTGCAAGAAACGCTGATGACAATGGAACCGGCATGCTGTCTTTACTCTGGAATTTCTGTAGCAACAATAAAAAACATGTACTTACTGAGCGGGTCATGTAAAGCACCTCCTTTTTGTTTGCAGATGTTCCGTCCGAAAGAAGACAAGGATGACGTCACAAAGGTGCACACAGAGCCTCCAAAGGCCTTGGTGACGTCTTGTAAACAGATAGTAGACTGCCTAGTGAGACACATCCTCATGCTTGAGGAAAACCACCCCGCCCAAGGTGAGAAGCCTGGCGTGGATGCAGCTGGAGCTCGAGGTACTTCTGTCGTCCAGTTTGTTTTACGTTCTTCTAACTTTAAGTTATGCGAATGCATTCCGATAGATGCCCTTTCTACTCTTACGTACTCGTCATTTTGTCACCTTTTTTAAGGTGTGTAATAAGTTAATGAGGTCTAGGAAGCTCTCTCTTCACCTGGTGACGAAGGCTGGTTTTTACTCGCAGTGAACCAAACCATCGTGACACTGGATGAGAACAGCGCAGGCGGCACCACGGAAGTGGCCAGCAAGACTGGCTCTGCGTCCCAGAAGCTTGTGGCGTGTCTGAAAACCCTGCACCTCCTCGCTAAAATCCGGCCTCAGCTGCTTGTCGATCACGCCATCACACTTCAGCCTTACCTCTCACTCAAGTGCCAGGTGGGGTACCCTTCAGCTGTGCTGTCATGTGTTTGATAGTTGTGCGTGCACTGCTTTAAGTGTGTCCTGTCATAGAGGTACCTGAAGATGTTCGTACCCATCGGCTAAACCTCGGACAGATTGTGCCGTGGCGGGATAGGTTGCTTGACAGGTTGTGTATCGTATAGATTCCATCTACCATTTGGACTGTCTGAACAGATCAGAAATTTTCATAACTCTACATCGCTATCGTGTCAATTAGTGGGTGCATTAAGATTGTGAACTTAGAGACACATTTCTTCATTAATCTAATACCGCTTATGCCGTTTCATATTTTGTCAATTAAAGGGTACCTATTGATGAACCTTTCAACAGACGCAAGGAGACTACGCCCTAATCGGGGTGGTTGCGCGGACGCTGGAGCTCGTGGTGCCCTTAATGGAGCATCCAAGCGAAAGTTTCCTAGCCCAGTTGGAGGAGGACTCGGTGAAGCTGATCTTGCTGCACGACCGCACAGTCATCACCTCGTGTCTCGCGCTTTTGGGCTCCATAGTCAACACCGTGACCCACAACTACAGGCTTATCAAGGACTGCTTCAACAAGTGAGATCGCGCGCTCGCTCTTCTGTGCCTGTCATCACGTGGAATACGAAACTAGGATGAAAACTTCACCAGCTATCCCGCTAGCTTGCGATGCGCTAGTATTTTAGGCCGTTAATACCGTCACTATAGGGTTTATGCCGGAGTTCTAATCCCGACCTCTTGGCGCCCAAAAACTTTGTACTAACCCTACCTGTATGAATAGGTTGTTATTTCAGAGAAGTATCGTCAAGAAAGTTCATAAGCTTGAAATTATATTTTAGTTCATTGAGATATTCTTTCTCATGCGGTAGGGTTATTTTATTGTTTTTTTCTATTCTTTTCGCATGTATTGGTTTCCAGGCCACTCTTATATTATATTATTATTTACGTATTAGGCTTAGATGTCGTAAATAATAGCTATGAACTATCTGAAAAATTTGAAGATAAGATTTACTTGATATTGTTCTTTTATTTGAATACTTGATTGGTGCAGGTACTATTCATTCATAGTGGACTACAAAAAGCTTCA
This sequence comes from Orchestia grillus, assembly GCA_014899125.1. Classification (NCBI taxonomy): domain Eukaryota; kingdom Metazoa; phylum Arthropoda; class Malacostraca; order Amphipoda; family Talitridae; genus Orchestia; species Orchestia grillus. The sequence continues at coordinate 50,943 of VOMN01134770.1, read as the reverse complement.
CATGGAGAACGTACAGAACCCTAAACTGGACCAGTGCAAGCCTTTCTTCCGGCGCGCTTTGTACACTGTCGGCCTGCTCCTCAGACACTTCGATTTCAACAACGAAACCGTCAGATGTGGACTGCCCGTGAGTTATCTTTTCTTCTTACTTGCTTCTCAAATTTAATTTTGTGTGGGAGAGAGCTTCGTGGCGGGGTGGGCTGCGCGTATACCTTTATTTAGGAGGTCCCTGGTTCGATTCAGGGCATGTGCTTCGGATAAGAAGAATAAGCCTCACATTCTTTACTGTTCTCACGTGCGCTGTTTGAAATTGTGCAGCACTTACGATCCAGTACACGTTTTACTGTATGTTAACTTTAATGGAATAAAGTTTTCCTTTCCGTTTTTCATATCGTTTATTCTTCCACCCTGAATTTGTTGATGTACTGTTCCATACGACTTGCAAAGAAGGTCATCACGGTCATCATCTATGACCGTGTCGTGTTATTGCTGTTACTCGTATGCCTTAATTAAAGGTGCCAATCATCCTTATTTTTGGCCTACTATCGGAACTATTTCTTCTATTGCGAAAATTTATGTATTTGTTTCCACTATAGTTAAAGAAATGATCAGTCTTCGAAGATACTGCACTACAGCTTTGTGAAATGTCATCATTGGGAACTGACAAAATGTTAATTTTACTCAATGGTTCCATTTCATTTTTTTTAGTTTGCAATTCGGAAGGGGGCTAATTTTTATAATTTCTTGGTAGAGAAAGTGAGAAGTAATGTATGTAGTTATTTTCTGTGGTTACTTTCTTTAGTAAGGGCGTCTTATTTCTATTTTGCTTCTGCATCTGAGATGTCATGGTTTCTTTATTTCTTCCAAAAAAATAATAATGTATTTATTTTTTACTTGTTCTACTTTGCTTTGATCTTGCTTGTTATTCTGTGAATATTTTCTTGAGCTTTGTGAAGTAAAACTCTAATCCATTGTTTGTTTTTTCAGGAAACGATTACGTTTCAAGTGGTGGACACGCTGCTGTACTTCATGATGCTGTCCGATGTGGACCTGAAGTACTGCACACTACAGAGTCTGGGCTCCGTGTGCATACGGCACAACGAGCTCATGCTCACGGACAAACTCAGGGACATGTACCACGAGCTGCTGCTTGACGGCAGACCCTCTTCTATCAAGCTTAGGATACAGACCCTCAATAATATCGAAACTTTCCTGCAAGAGGAGGACATCAGGATGATGAAGGAAGACCAAGAGTGTGAGTAGTTTTATCTGATAAGGGTTTCGCTACCGTGTGGTAATCATGAATGCTGAAGTCGTGCTCGGGGGTCTAGGTCACTCTCTTCACTTTTGGACGCAAATGAAACTCCCCTGCGTGTAAACTACCATTAGGGTATACTACATTTTATATTCATTAAAGTTTGAGAATGCTTTTTTTCGAGTCATTATAATTCACCGTACGTGAAGGAAGTATCTTAATTACGGTGGGAATTTAAGAATATTATTTTTAGTCTATTGTCGAAGAGCTCACCATGTCTTGTATTCATGGTTGTTTTTGCTCAACATAAGTTTGAAGAAGATCAGGATGATTGAAAAAGTGTCATGATTCAATCAAACCTCTTCCCTGAGACTGTAGTTAAACTGCTCAGCGTATAACTTGTACGCCATTTTTAACTTTGTACATCGTATTTTCGAGTAACCTTCCCGTGAAGCGACAGGGTGGTTTAACTACAGTGAGCCTTACGAATAATTTTTTATTCAATTTCTTGTACATGAAGTTTTAATCTTCTCGTGTAAACAGAAGCAGCTGGTGCTAACTTTGTAATGTTCCTCTCGTGTCAGGGGCCAAGACCAAGACCAGAGAGAACCTGAAGGAGATGCACGACGTCCAGTCCGGCATGGCGTCTGCTATCATCCAGCTCTACCTGAAACAGGTGCGCAGCAATCAGCTTTTGGTCTGCAGTTGGTGTATGAGCTCTAAGCTTTGGGTAATACGCTTGCTAAGCAATGTTTGCGCAATGCGCTCAAGATGTTTTCATGCTATGTGCCCGAGCAACTTGTTATGAATTTTGCGTACGTCTTTTTTTTGTTTTTGTGTGTTATAGCTATGTGAGGTTCTTTTACTGTCAAATATACGAGATAAAATCCATGAACATTAGGGATAAACAGCGCGAGTGTGTTACTCAATCACCATTTCGTTGATCATTTTTATGGCTGTTGCTCACCAAAATTGAAGAAGGAAAATCTATAGCATGCGTGCAGGTACAGTTATTACTAATATTTGTGCCCATTACATGCTCGTACTCCGTATAAATACTGCAGCCTATCCATGTGATCTTACCGTGCCAAAAAATTCAATGCATTGGGGAGATCAGCTGTATTAAAGCTGAATCCAAGGTCGAGGAAACAGTTATCCGCAGTGTGATTTATTCAAGCACTCAGGTGGTGGTATTCTAGGTCCGTAAGTTGAGGCTGCGTGTGAGGTGCCTCTATTGAAGTGTGCTTTACTCCTCACAGGTGCTCGAGTGCTCCGTGTCCAGCTCGCTGACGGTCCGCCACTCGTCGCTGCGGGTCACACAGCTCGTGCTGGCTCAAGGCCTCGTGCACCCCGTGCAGATTGTGCCTTACCTTGTCTGCATGAGCACCGATTGTGAGGAGGTCATCGCTCACTCAGCAGACAAGCAGCTCCAGGTGTGACCTCTAAACTTGGTGCCTCTAGCGTTCTCTTGTGTGTGAGGCGCGTCGTTGCTCTGCATGCTCTATTCGGTATTTCGTATTTTGTTTAACTGGGTGTGTGAAGCGTGTCATTGCCTCACTTGTTTTAGTGGGCACTTCGTGTTTTTGGTTTCCTACTAGCAGAAAAAATGTAACGTAAGGAACTAGCCGAGGGGTCTCTTCTTTTGTTGCTACTCAATTCCTATGCCGTCAGACAACGAAATGAATCGCATTTGCAATTATTAGTGCCATTCAGTGAGCATAGGCTAGGTGTTAGGGTTAAGCTAGTTAAGTCTCTATCGTATGCAAAGGGTTTGGTATCCCCAGGTGGACATTGATAGGTTACCTCAGCTGTAGATAGGCGTTCGGGACTTCTTTCTTTCGTGTCCACTTGACTTTTTTTATTTTTCCCAATTTCTTCGTTATCTCATCTTTGTATTTCCTTCCTCTTCATTTTTTTATCGTGCTGTTCGTATGCCTAGGGATCATTGATGGAAACGCTTCTTGTGCATAGGTTCCCCGTTCTTTATATTCCATAATAAATGTTTTCTTTTCTTTCGGGGCGACATAGTCAGAGTCACAGGAGCGGTGCAGTCTATTCTACTCATGGTTGTTAGTGCACTTTCTGGACTGCTCGATGTCGTTTTCCTATTAAGCCTTGAACAAATAAAAGAATAGTTTTATGGTTGTGGTGAAGAACCTCGGAAAATGTGACGAACATTTCTACGTAGCTCGCGTTACCAATGTGGTGAAGGTGATTCAGGGTTCTTCTTAATAGAAAGCTGTTGAAAGAATGCTTAGTGATCGAATTACAAGGATCCTTTTTTGTGCGAACATTCTTATAACTGAGTACACTACTGAACTTCTTGTACCTTGAGCTATGATTATGTTTGTTATCTGGTGCCTGCTATTCGCAGGGATCAAGTTAGATTTTTTTAATGAAGTTCAGCGTCGCAGATGACAGGGATTATCAGAAATTTTTCTATATGACATGGGAAGTAGGCTTCGCTTTCGCTGCCCCGTTTTTCTTTGGCGGAGCGACGCCGACCGATTATCTTGCTTGTTTTTTCCGTTGTTGTTCAACTTAGGTTTTTATTTTTGAATAGTACAAGAATATGTGATGGCCTATTTTTGGCTGTTATTGAAAATATTGATTCAAGATTCATGAAATTTGGAGCTCAATAAATTTACTATAAACTGAGCATTGGCACCACATCATTGAGAATGCAACCTTTATACCAAATAGCTATAAACATCTATACAAGACCAAGCATTTTATGTTCTGTGTTGATACCACATCTCATTCTCTAATTTTCGTCATCACGAACGACTCGTAATAAATTATCCACTTTTCAAAATTTTCTCTTTTGACCGCTTATGGAAATCTTTTTACAGGACATAGAAAAGAAGTACCCAGGGTTTGTGGGCATGAAAGCCATGCAGGGCTTCCGTCTGTCGTACCGTCTGCAGACGATGATTCAGAACAAGGAGCCCACAAGAGGCTTCCGACAGAAGGAAGGCGAAATACCGTCCGCACTGAACAGCTTCCTCTACAGCACCATGAGGGGCACCAAGCAGCAGAGAAGAGCTGTGGCCATCTCGCTCCTCAGGCAGTTCGACGAAATGGCTGTGAGTTCGGCCTACTGCAGGCACCTGTTCTTTGTCCAGGATAGAATGGAAACGACTACAAATTACTCGGCTGTTTCCCTTGATTAGTAAACTAAAAATCCGTGACCTTTGGGCGAAATAAACGGGAAAATGCGCCAAGTTTACGTTCAGTATGAGTTGCAAAGCGACTCAATATTTAGTGTTATTGGCTGGTTGTCTCAATCGTGACTCAGGCGGTTAACTTTTCGGTAACAGGTGGAACTTGATCAAGTAGAATGAATATCACGCGTTTGCCAAATTTGTGGAGACTGATGTATGTGTTGAATGTATAACGTTTGAATTCGTGTTTCTTTTGTTACGTCACGAAGAATGTGTCTCGTATGTTGGTGTGTTTTATTGGATCGATAAGAAAAGGGGTGAGGGGTGTATACATGAATCATATGAGGGAAGTCATGGTTGTTGTTATTGCTGTACCAGTGATGTACAGTTTCCTTTGACGAAGTTTGTGGTCCTATAACTTCCACTAGTGCCTTGACTCTTCTTATCTTGCCCAACGATAGAATTTTTTACCTCTTATGGATTCTTCTAACATTTTGTTTGACATTTCAGCGCACGCCTTTGAAGGAGCTACTCTACATCGCCGACAACCTGGCGTACTTCCCATACCAGGTGCTGGACGAGCCCCTCTTCATTATCTACCACATCGACCTCATGATTTCTACTATGGGCTCCAACCTCCTTCAGGCTTTCAGAGAGGTCAGTGTTGTTTTGTTCCCTCAAAGTGAGAAGAAGCGCTGCCATCAGTAGATACAAAGAAATGTGATTGTTAATCGTAATTTGGATTTTAAGCTTGAAATTTATTGTTCGAAGTGAAGTTTAGAATTTCCCGTTGAAGAAATATAAGAAAAATAGACTAACCGCTTTTATGCTCATTTTTGTGTGCTTGCAGTTCGGTTGTCAGTAATAATCCTATGCGGATAAAATTCCTTAGATATTTTCATTTCTATTTTGTTGGGTTTATTCTGACAAGAAACGAGACCAGATTTAGCATCTTTGGGGTTATTCTAGACGTCACTCACTTCTTGTAGTGTTGGTCAAACGGTCGCTTTTTACTCAAGTTCTGTGTTCATTTCTTGGTTTGTGTAGCATTATTAGGGAGGTATACGTCTCTTTTCGGGATCAGCAAATAGTTTCAAGAATTGTTACAATCAGATGTGTACTGTATTCAAGTGCAACAATGTTTTGAATATGTACGTTGCAAATTCAATGAACCTGCTTTTCGGCACATAAGTTTGCCAGGAGTGCGAGAGGAAGTTTGTATGAGAGAGTGATTGTTTGGATTGTTTTATACGGGGCGTAACCTAGGGCACTATGGAAGTTGCAGAGGGAAAGGAATGGAAGGTGAAACTTGGAATGCTTCTGTTGTGTGGTACGTGTGGGAGACTTACATAAGAGTTCCCGAATAACAACTACATTGAGCGAGCTAGATTGGCTAGAGTGCAGCATATTAGTTTTGGCATTTAGAGAGAATAAGTGAGTGGAGCAAACATCTAATAATAACTAAGAAGAAATATGTTTCGAGGACTGACACAAATATAGATGAGTGGATAGACGACTAGTAGTAGTAAGAGGAAGGGTGGATTTGACAACTTCCTCTCTAGAGAATGCTAGACAGTGTAGTAGATGCCGCTGTGCTAAGCTGTGTCGATCGGTGGTCTCTCTCTCAGATGGTCTTTTTTCGACAAGTGCGGGTTGTGCAAGAAGAATGCTAGAAAATGGCGACCGGCTTAGCCTTAATGTGTCCCGCTTATTTATTGTTTGTTAGTCTTAGTTTTACCTTTTCTGAAGAGCTATTGGCTTAGATTCTAGTCGTAAAATCATGCGTTGAATCCTCGAAGCTAGCTCCAATGTGTTTTACAGTTTCGTACAGGGTCAAGGTACAAAATACCACGGGCTAAATTATTTCCGTTTGGAATCCATGTCAGCGTTCGATTTCTTTGAAAATTCATTTACAGGCCTTAACATGCAATGGATATTTTTCTTGAGTGTCGTAATGGAGTTCATTGTTAAAACATTTTCCAACTCAGGCCACTTACAATTTTTATACACCTGCGTCATTGAACTGCAGGCCCTGTTACCGCCGCCTGACGCCGACGTCAAGTACAACCCCGAGACGGGTCGTCCGGAGTACCTGGACGACGACGCTGATGACGACTGTGAGAGCCTGTTGACGCGCTGCCCTGTGGACATGTCCCCCCTGCTGGACTCCATGCAGGCCTTCCAGGGCTGCCTGCTCCTGCTTGTGCTCAAGGAGTACTTGAAGGAGGTCTACGGAATCACTGATGGGTCAGTCTCCAATCCCCTCCTAAAGGAATAGTTCAATTACTTATTTCCCATTTTGTTAATGAATACGAATTGAATACTTTGTTTCTTGGCAAGTTTGCTTCTCAATTTATTTTTCTTCCGTTTATAATTTGATAGTTTCATTCATACAGAGGTTTACACGTGTTTGCTTGTAACAATTTTGCAGCATTTTGTAGCTGCAGTGATTGAGCTCTGCCTGCTAAAACGTATTTATGGAGGGGCTTCTAACTTCTGATGTAGCAGCTTCGCTCGGGGTGAAGTAAAATTTTAGAGTTGAGAGGAAAATTTGACCATTTAATTCTCACCCTAAACATGAGGTGCTCACGTATTTTCTGGCATTTACAGGAAAATCTCGCAGTACTCTCCGTCAGACTCAACGAAGCAGTACGAGAAAGGCTGCAGCAAGAAGAGCACTGCAAAGTTCAACCCCAAGCAGACGCTGCAGCGGATGAAGGAGAATGTGCAGCAGGAGCCCAGGGAGATGAATGACCAGGCGAAGCTGGCTGTCATCGAGGAGTACCTTGACGTGAGAACATGCTGTTTAATTATTCTATTTCATTTCTATTGGGCGCTGAATTTGATAAGGTTGTATCAACGATAGCGAGGGGCCCAGTTGTGAATTGCTTCTCGACCCACTGCGCACAGTAGGTTTTCTGAAAAAAAGTTAAAACCACTGTTCAAAGAGATGAGAGATAGCAAAGGTGATCAAAAACCTGCCTTCGAACTTTAAAACGTAAATTTGTTGTCTGACCCAAATTTGACATTCCTTATGGAACACCCAAATCTTCGAGCCCGATGCTCTTAATATTGGCTCTATCTTCTATCCTTGTACGTATTATTTCTTGTGATGTCATGTTAATGCAAAGAATTTCTCAACGCGTTTGTTACACAGTCACTGATTTGATCAGGATTATTTCAATTATTTGCATCAACATTCTTGCTTATTTTACATTGATTTGCGTATCTGAAACTGTAAAAAATCAAGCTGAAAACCATGTGTGAGGAAACTCATGGCTTGCTCTGGTATAATTTGGCATACTTTTCATTAAAGTCTATGTGTTCTGGAGAAGTCAGTTTTGGCGGTGTGAGACGAAATTCATGACTGTAGGGCAACGAAAATTTCCGATCTAGAAGCAGCGTCAGTCTTGGCAGGCGTGCAATTTAAAGTATGAGAGAATTCAGTTCATTTAAAGCTAAAATAATTGAAAAATACATTGTGACCAGTTATACGAATACAGATTTCAACAGTCTATATTACCAGGAATGTATTGTTGTGTTAGCTATGCAAAGAACCTCAATAGGAAAGAATATGATTTTATAAGGTAACCCCTTCAAGAGGCATAGGATCGGTATTAGGGTTATCTTCGTCCATCGTATGCTATGATACTTGGGACTTCATGGGGGCACTGTTTGGTTACTTGAACTATAGATAGGCCTTCGGGACTTTAGTCTCTTGTGCCCGCTTTACTTTCTTGCAATTTCACATTTTCTTCGCTATCTCTTCTTTGTCTTTTCTTCCTCTTAACTCACCGTTTCTATGCGCAGGGATTCTGTGTTTTTCAGTCCATACAGAATTGTCTTTTCTCTCACTGTGCGATATAGTCTGAGTAACTGAGGAGCTGCAATCTATACCACTATTACCACTTGTAGAGTAACGGTGACCATGTGAAAGCAAACTTTGTACACTCGTTTATTTGCTGCTAGATGTTGTTCTTCAAAATCTCATTGCACATAACCTAAACCGAACTATATTATACCTCAGGATTAGGTCATGGTACAGGTACACCTAAAAAGTAAGCGTTACATAGCTCATACCCATTAGTAGTTGTGGCATCTATAACTTTACAAGACGTGTCAATTTTGTTGCAGTTCAAGGCGTTGATGCTGAAGATCGATCCAGAAGATGACGAAGACGAAGACGGAGACGAGGTGCTGAATCCGGACGGCACCGTCAACCGCTTGGCGACTCGGGCCAGCCAGCAGCAGGAGGCACGGGACACTGTCATTTTGCTGCCCGGCACTCACGATGGCTGGCAGGTGTGTGGTCTGCGACTGGTGTGGTGTAAAGGTACTGGACGTCAATACGTGTTGCTCTGAACCGTGCGCGCATGCCTTGACTCAGTTTGCGACCTGATGACCACCGCAATATTGGGGGAAGAAAGAGTACCGTTCAACATCATAATGTCAAAATATTTCCTAGCGTAGTGCAGACATTCGGCACCTTGCGTAGTTCAATGCAACACGTCAGCACGTGTTGCTCTGAAGGTGTATATTCCTAAGCCCGTTTTATGATGTGACGACTACCGCGATGCCGAAGGGAAGAGCACAGTGGCGCACAGTCGTCACTGATGTATGTTTTCAAGCATACATATACATCAGTCTGTATTTGTGAGAGGCTAAATTGCAACTAGATTAGTAAGAGTTTCTGAAATGTGGACATATCCACGTTATGGCTCACCGTTTATGATTGAAACTTTGGGCCCTTATTACGGGGCACCTTGAAGCGGAGGTATCGAAAACCTGTTAGTCCGGCGCTAGGAGTACAAAATGTCGGAAGCGATAGTAACCTTAGCACACCTGTATGGAGATTTCTGCACTTTGCTACGTACAGCCTGTGTCTCAAAACGATCTTTTGTAAGAGATTGCTCCTAGGCTTTCATAACTTATGCCTTTCTATTTTCTATTCGTAGGAATTGTCTATTCAGAAGTTTATATTTTGAATTTTTTCCAGGAGTTTGTGAATTCATGGAAACTTGTTCGTGAAAGCCCATATTCATTAAGAAAGTTTGCCGATGTTCGCGAAAGTCCGCATACAATCCTGTGAGCCTACCCATATTCATGAAAACCTCCATCCACTCGTGATAACATGCTTACAATCATGATGACCTGCATACATTTATGAAAGCTATCAACGTGCTTGAAAGCAGTCATGCGCCAAACGCAACATTAATGATTTGTAGAAAGAAAATCAGTGCTCATTAAGACTTCACCGTGATTCGTTATGTTTGGTAAACGGATAAACTCTGTGCCAGAAGTACCAGTTTTGTGTTTGAGCCTGCACTGAGCCTGAGTGTTTATTGTGTTTGAGCCTGAGATTTGCAGTATAGGTTTTGTGTCTTAGCCTGCAGTCCCGGTTTTGTGTCTGAGCCTGCCGTCCCGGTTTTGTGTCTGAGCCTGCAGTATAGGTTTTGTGTTGTGCGCAGGAGCGGCCGAAGGACAACAGTCGGGAGATGGTGGCGCAAGGTTATCACGACGCTGCTGGCCACCACCCTAACTTGGACCCCAACGCGCCCCCGCTGGACCCCATGCCTCCGCCTGCTACCGCCCCCTCCGCCAACAACAGGACCCCTATTAAGCCCCTCACTATCAAGACTTCGCAAATAACTCCGCATAAGAGGTTAGTACTTCGTCAGCGTTGTTAGGGGTGCTTCCGTAATAGCGTAATACTTCTTTAAGTAAATAAGTTCATATATATCTCTCGCTGCCGACCCCACTGTCTGATGTTCCGTGTGTGAAATTAGAAGTTCGTTACTCTGAATATTCGGAAAGGTAAGTGGTCTTTATTTATTACTTGACAATATTTGCTGTTTTTTTTTGGTAGAATCTGTGGGCGGGCTGTGCATGTGGCCTTCGTATTTTTTGTGGATAAGCTTCATCTTTACTTGGATTTTGGACCTCTTTTTACTATTTACGTGCTGTTTACTTGACGATTTGATTGTCAGATGATCAAAACGTACTCGAACTTCAATTCAATTCTAATGCCCCCTAAATGATGTGAAGGTCAGTGTAATTTTGAAATTTACTGTTTCAAATGAAAGTGAATATATTCCATGGGAGCCAATCTGTGGCTAGTCTTAAATATGAAAGTTTGAGTGTGCGCATTCATATCTCTTGTACTCCTCAATATTGAAGGACTACTATTCGTTAAGCTTTTTATACATTTTTGTCTGCATGCCTGAAGAACTATTTATTTATTTAACAATTTTCGTTTTTAAAGTATTCATTTAACATAGTGAGCATGGGGAGTTCTATAGTTGAATTTCAATCTACCTTAGGTGCTTAGCAATAAGATTAGGTTAATTAGGTGTGTCTACCTTATGCATGGGGACTGGCGACCTCAGGGCGACATTATTAGGCCAACTCAGCTCTAGTTAGGCTTTCGGGACTTCTCTCTTTTGTGCCCACGTTATTTTCCATTTTCACGTTTTCTTTGCTGATTATCCTTTATCATTTCTTCCTCTTCTTAACGTATTGTTTTAATGCGCACAGAATCCTCTGTGGGAGAACACATTTATGCATGGATTTAACGTTTTTTAAACTTCATACTAAGTGGTCTGTTGTTTTGGCTCTCCTTGGATCACATTTTCTTGTGGCTAGGGAGCTTCAAATCATCTAACAATCAACAAATGGGGTGTGGATCTCGCGCTTTCTTTCGAGGAGTCTATGTTGCAAGATCCCCTTTGTGACGGACCAGAAGTAAAATAGTAAGAATTTCCGGGCATAGGTAAAACAGTAAGAAGTACTAAGACCTATTTAGACGATGGGTCGTAAGGTGACGGTGTCACATTTGGCTTTAGCAATTGCATGAATGCTCTAGCTAATCTTAGTCTCTCAAAATATGGGATAATGGCGAAATATATTCCATTTATATTTTTTCTCATGGAAGCGTGTAGTCATGGAGCTCTGTATTCTCGTTTCGGTAGCTCGCGCTCGCACCGATCCCACCATCGCAGCAGTTCCAGCTCTCACAAAAAGCACAAGAAAAAGAAGAAACGCAAGAAATTCGCAGATTCGGACGACGAAGACGACGACGACAGCGATAGCGATGGTGACTGGGCGTGAACTGAGCCTATTTGCTCAGCACTACTCTTAGCACCATCATCACCATCACGACCACCCCTCGTCATTTGTAATATTGTTCTCATGTCTTCATCGTAGCACAATGCTGCTGCCCTTGTTTATAGTGTTGTTAAATCTATAATGTTTGGATTGTAAACTAGCAACGATGATCAGAGGCGCTACTTGTAGCCCGTAATGAAGAGCATCGTTCCCAGTCCAGATGTCCCTCTAAAGTTTCAATTGAAGGTCATCTAATGTATTATTTACGAGCCCCTACTACCCGTTTGGTTCCGTTTCATGTTTTTTACTTCATAACTCAGTAAAAGAATTTGAATTCCGTAATTGTCTAAGGTAGCTCTTCAGAGAACTACAAAGACACGTCCCGTTCATTTAAACTCGCAGTAATAAAACGATGAAAGGTAGGTTCCTGACAAGTCAGACGTGAAGTGTTTTTCCTTTTTCTTGTATTTCTGACTTTCTTGAGACGACAATTGAAAATTAATCAGCCGTATTTTCGGGTTTCTATAGAGGTTCAGGGTTTTTAAATTTTCGTATTATGTGCGTGTCGTAAAATATTTGAGGGGCTGAGAACGTTTTTAGCGTTTGGTGTCCCTGCACAACCACCCCCACGTTCGTGTGTGCCTGGTTGCCCTTACCAAGTAGCACTTCCCTTGCAAAAGTTATCTAGAAACACCTAGAAGACGTGCTTGTATTGATCTAGAGGAAACTTTTATCAGTACATATATGATCTACTAGCTATGTAGCCATTATTTTCTGGGGCGCCTTAGCATTGCTATTATTTATTTTTAGGTGTGTACAAGAAAATGAATCTTTTTTATTTATTTGCTGTTATTTTAAGTGATTCTTTCTTGTCATCGTTTTCTATTTAATTAGGTACATATCAGATTTTATAGAAGGGCCATTTTTGTTTTATTGACATTTATGGAATTCGGTAATCACACGCTCTCAATTGTCTTCGCGTGTTTACGGAATTTGTTCGTAAGCATTTCATTTCAAGCGGACATTATCTGTTTAATTCATGGAAATCCTAGTCTAAAAGTTTTAATGATTTTTCTATGGGGATTTCCCTGTTCTTAGTTTTGAATAGTACTTTCGCAGTGCAAGAAAATGATTTCATCACTAATAGTTTTCACAATTCGAATAAATTATTCGCATGTGCAACTTGCCTAATAGTCTGCAATGAACAGTCTCGTCATGTTTTCGTCTGGTAGTTTACATAGCGCCTCCATAGCGCTGCTTCATTTCATGGTCGCACGGACGGCATTCTCGACTGACCTGGTGACTATTTCACTCCCGCTCTTAAACACTATTAATTATGGGGAGAGGATTCGCGTTAAATTGCGAAAAAAATCTTCATTAAAAGAAGAAAGTTCTTACGTAGATGGTGTATGACTTCATCTAAATTCTGTTATCTCTCTCGGGTTATTGTTGCTCGCATTTTCTGTTGTATGTGAATTGTTAATTCGGAAAGAAAAGATATTGTATTTTCCTGAAAGGAAGTTGATATCATTGTGTGTAGGTACTACCAAATTTCAGTAACATTCGTGAATGGTTGGTTACTTAACGCTAACGCACATTCTCAGCCTAACCTTCGTTTTTAGGAGTAAGTGTCTCCATGTTGCATTTATTTTTAAATAAAATTATTGTGACTTCAGTTTTTACGTTGGCTTGTACAAATTAGAGCCTGTTTTGGCTGTAGCTCATTTGTGTACACTTAGGCATTCATTGTTATTGATTTTCAGCTATCGGACTCCCACGAGTTTTGTCACCTTACAGACCCCCTCTTGAGACCCTGGGCTGCTAACCGTTTACTCACTCAAGTTATAATGGGTGGTCATTCAAAACTATATCTTTCTTCTTAATATGCATCACTGCCTCGTTGAACGTAGACAGTGAAATAACTTACTGGTAACATTTGCTCTTTTAATTCATTTTACATAGTTTGTTCTTGCATGTTTCCGCGATTTATTTATTCAGCGTTTGGGCTGTGAGCAGCCTGTCAGATAATCAGTTCTTACTTCACCGTCAGTCACTCGAGACCTTGCACGATTAAATTCGTAGCCTTGGAGCTGTCCAAGGGCTGTAGCAAAATTTTGGATTAGAAAGGGATTCACAAAAATTGTGTAGTTCACTTATGCAGCTGTCGTGTCGAGGCATAGAGGTATGTATTTATCTGAGAATCGTTCTTCAATTCTACAATGTGCAAATTTCAGATCCTTCCAAACTTAAAGTGACCTCTTCGTTTCAGTATGATGCTTAATAAATTTTTTTATGGGTGTAATCAAGTATGACATAATTTTAACTGACAAGATTGTAGAGGGCTTATGCCCTGTCATTGGGTTGTGCGACATTTTGTGTGTGTGGTCCGATGTACATATACAGTGATGATACACGCTCGCCACTTCAACGCTTTCGAAAGCGTCACATGCAGAACGTAAATTTACGATGTATACTGTCCTTTAAACTGTAGTCATAGCACGTCGGCGGCGATCTATTTTGGTACGTTCAATGTTTCTTTGTATATATTGCTCTTACTTTTCTATGACAGTGTGAGGAAACTGACGTGCGTTGACACTTTTGTATTATTGTATAAAAGTAGTGAAAGTGAAATGTAAATGTCTCAAAATGTATTTGCAGAGAAGCATTCAACTTTTTGTATGGTCAATGTACAGACAAATGGAAGTATAGTTTACAAGAAGTAGCTTTAATGAAACGTGTTCGCGTAACACACGTGTCGTGACTGTTGAATGACCGTTGCTCTTGAGGAAGCGTTAAAATCTTGTAGTTTTTTTTGTGCAGCTCCTTCCTCACACTCGCTGTAGAAATGCCTAGTAAATTATGTAGTTCAATTGCACGAGTTTCGTATGTTCCTTGACTGAAATGGCTCTCTTTCGTGGAGCTGGAGTGAAAATTCTAATGCCCCCCAGTAATTTTCTATTTTGTTTGAAAGCATTTACTCTTATCGTTTTCAAATTGAGAAAGAAACTGCATGATCGTATATTGACGATTCTATTAGTTGTTAGTACTTCGTTATTAGGGAGAGGTATTTGAAGTTAAAGTGAACTGTAATCAATTCAATTTTCAAAAAATAAGTATTTTCGCAAACAAAGTTCTGACAATCTAATAATCTACTTTTCAACAAGCATGAACCTACTTTTTAGTGGCTAGCGTTGCAGGCGTTGTACGAAAAATTAACTTCGAAGCTGCAAACAATAATACGAATGGTTAAGCTTACAGAGATTTAAACACAGAATTTATTGCGCCTAGACTTGGAAATTCATTGCATTGGACAAATTTTAACTAGAGTTTAATAGTTTATTATTTCTTAATCAACTTACCTTCTCTGTAATATCCATCTTCGTTACTGCGATGTGCCGTCCTCTTGAATTCATAGGGCTTGAAAACCGCTTCGTTCGCACAACCGCCACCCACGCACTCACTGCAGCGTTAACGAAAATGAAAGCTCACCTGCTTTATTTCTTTTTATTATCACAGAAACATGATTGTTCCAAAAAATCTTGGTTCACTTTATAATACAGAACAATGAGAGCTGTTGAAAATGAGTGTCTGACTTGCGGAAGCCAAACAAAGCGGCTGAGGTGATCCATCATACATACTGTACTTGGTAGGTAGGGAAGTGGCATTTAAGTAGTGCCTTCTTAATTAATGCATACGTCACTTCTTATATATCTCATTCGATAATTATTATTCAATGCTGAATTCAACGCCTTTCTAGGGAGTACACTTTACTTCTTGGGGCTGCATGCAGGGATTTGAAAATGGTCAGATAGTAAGAAATATTACATCTTACCAGGAGAATAATAAAGTATTCCTGTGTTTTTTTACAAAACGAAAATGGCGACCATTCACAAAGAATTTCTGCTAGGAGCAATCAAATTTCATATGTACTATGAATGCTAATTTCAACATCTCTAGAGGTATTGTCCAAGCACTTCGTAAAGCATGGCGTTCATTAAGTATATTCATGCATAACTCGCGTCTTGCCTAGACTAGAGCTTTCCGGGCATATCGTACGAAGACCGCATGCATCACCAACTTCTATATCTGTTTAGGAAAATAATGGCTCTATTTTATCAGTTTTTCAATAGAACATCAGCAGACCAATTCATAGTTTGCGAGACAATTTTGCGTTGTAGGTATAAAAATTGTCAACTAATATCAACGGCTAGAAGTAACCACATTCTGAAATTAAGAATAAGCCTCAGAAACTCAGCATAGGGAATATACATCTGACCTCAATGTACATTTTACATGGAGAAAATGCAAAGCTCAACAATCTATTATTTGAAAATTTCGTGTCTACAACAATAGTTCAGTCTAGTGCCACGTAAATCCGCCCACAGTTTTAGATAAATTTAATTCAACGTGGAGCAAATCATCCATTACGACAAGGCTAGGTAATTCCATAAACATTGAGGAGAATAGGAATAAGAGACTGGGACCACCTGATTATTCACCGATTAGTTTTCCCTAAAACACAGCTGTCGCATAGAAAATAGATATTAACTCGAGAAAAGCATTCCTCTTCTTCAGTTGCACTGTAACGTAGAACGAAGTTCACAAGCAAGATCAAACAAGTTTTCGCCCAAAATTATGCACAACTTTTTTAAACAAACTAAATTAAGTTAGTCTAAAAATCACAGCGTCGAGACTTACTTGCTTGTAAAAAGTTTCTAACCCTTTGTGCTAACTTATGTTGCTTGAACAGAGCATTGCGATCCTCGAGGACCCTTCGCACGAGCGGTCAAGGTCTTCCGAAATTGTCGTAAGACTCAATATGAGCATCGAATGCTAACTATGTTTGAGTGTCTTCAGACACCGCCCGAGAACATTAACTGATCGTGGGGAATACCTTTTAGTAGGCGTGACTTTAGGCTATTACTGTATAACAGGTGCTGTTCTACCAGCAACTGTGCTGGTCCTAAAATGAAAACAGCTTTCCCCTAATTAGACCGAAGCGTCTCGGTAGTGGTGCACATACTGCAGTGGTCTCTCAAAGGCTTTACGCAAAATTCCTTCTGATTGGTCGATAGGGTTACCCGGAGAAAAGTTTGAGTCTCACCAAGCGTTATATAACTGTATAAATGGCTAAGGAATTCTCGTCAATAAATTAATTAGCCTTGATCCATAAACTCCGAGGCTACGCGACTGAGGGAACTCATTGAGCTCTAGAGTGATTTATGGTAAAACGCTGTGGGGGACATGACCTCAGGAGTGAGCTTTTCCCAAAACAAGTACATAAATTATAGCATGAAGTTTTGTGACATATTGGTCTCCCATTCAGAAAACGACATTCAATTAATAACATAAACACGAAACCCAACACTCTATACAATGCTAACTTTCGCAGAAATAGTAGCAAAAAATGTAAATTAATTAGACAATATGGCATTCGTTCAACAAATGAAGCGCATACTTAGCGCAAAATTACAATAAAACTTAAAATTGCATACTCCTATCTTAAACACTTCTATAATTTATTTCACTGCCATGCTAAATGCATTAAATGCAAGTAACATGAAATAATTTATTCTAGGAATACTCGAGTATGCAAAATTTGTCTGTACATTTCATATGAACTTTGAAATTGATGTCTAAAAATTTAGAGTTTGAAGTATAAAACATTAATTCAGAGGAAACATTTGCCCTATTAATGAACAGATAGAGAAATTGTTCAATTTTTAATCATCATAAATGATAGGACGGACAAATTGTGGACTTCAAGAATATGATAAATGAGTCGATTTTGCGTTTAACGTGGCTATGCAATGGAAAAAGTGTTTGAAATGTTACGAGAGAATGATTGTAATACATCAGGAATGAAGCAAGATTTTATAAATTAAGATTCGGTGGGTTGAAATAAAGGATCAGGAAAAAAATTAATCGCGGTACTGATCGAAGCTATTAATGCAAGAGCAAGTTAACCTATTCCATGGGGATCAGGTAGAATTATAGAGGTTTAAGATGAAATAGAGTTCCGAAGCTGGTTCGAGATCTCAAGGATCGGGAAAGCGACGAGTAAGACAAATTACGATACTCCGCCTGAAAGCACCGAGATCAAGTACTGAATAAAATCATGGAAATAATTATTATTCTAAATGAATTATACTTCTCCCACAGACAAGCATCTAAAAAAAAATTATATGCAATTTGTGTGGCAAAATAAGCAAAAATGCTGGAAAGGAATTTTGAACGCATCTAAAAAATGACACTCAGATTTTCAAGCACTGAAAAATGTAAGATTTTCAATTTATTCTCTAAATGATACTAAAAGTCTTTAAAGAATTCATAACAAAGATTCAAATTTCTTTACGTACGAGATGTCTCTCGAGTGGAGCTGTGCAAAAATCAGGGAAATTATGTAACCAATTTAACGTAAATTAAATTCTTGACAAATTAAATTGCTTTTGCCGCGTCCTTAACACGGTACATACTATGTGCAACTTTATAGACAACTTTCGTAGAATATATTTATTTATAATTATCCTGATTTCAATAGAGGGATATATTTAGAGAAAAGTTATATGTCGTATTCGTAAGGTATGGGATATGTTACAGCGAAGAATTGGTTCGAGGGCTGCCTAATCACTGGAGAATAACTTTCTTCAACAACGTACAATGAGTCAATTCAACATTCGCAAAATTCACAGAGTAATAAAAAATCTCCTAACGGATTTCTTAACATAGAAGCGCAACCCTTAACACATTACATAACGCTATATAACATTAGCAATATACAACTTTAATATGGTAAACAAGATTGAATGAAAGTCCATACGAGGAAAAAGAACCCAACGCAGATGAGTTAGATATCTTCACATACGTAGCTTGTGAAAATTACTTTTCATTCAATCATACCAACTATGGTATTTATCATAAATATAGAAGTGTACCAGTAATGATAGTGAGCGTTAGTATCATACAAGAGATTTAGTAGCTGCTCACGGTGCAAGCCGCTGCCGCCAGAAACATGTCTTAGTAGCCAAGTCTCCCATGGATAAGAAACATCCTCGTAGAATTACAAGGGTAAAATCACACATGTATCTGAGAGACTGGCAGTAATAACAAATGTCTCCGAGAAGAAATTTCATATAAGAACAATACCTCGAACTGGAGAACCATCTCACATTCATAATAAACTCAAAGGAACATCATCGAACTGCTCGTGCTATTCGGAAGAGATTACGAGACTGAGTAACAGATATTACAGTACACTTCCGGCGTCGTTAAGATTCCAATCCGAGCTCTCTGACGGGCGAAAACACTCGAGTAAACTGGAATTAGCAGCCACACAACGGAAAAAATGGAAATGAGGCGAAGGAAAACGAGGGAGGGGGACATGGTAGCCTGTAATGGGGGCCTTCCAAAAATTAATTCAACTTCCCGGAATACATCACTACTGAAGATGGTTTTATCGAAAGAAATCGTGAGACACTCAAGTGCATACAGCGACCTGCAGTACGTATATGTTAATGAGTTTGGGCTAATATTGGATCTTGTATGATTTATTAAATCATACAAGACAGCACTTGAATTAGCGGGAGCTAAACGAAAGAAAAAAAATAATTGCCTTGAAAGATCCCTGTCCCATATCGGGACAACGCCGGAAATATCCTTCCAGAACTCTAAACTCCAGCGGGAGAACAGCCACGAGAAGAACGCGATCTCTCCATGTGCATTAATACAATTCAAACAACGTGAAAAAGCTGATATTATTGGAGTGAAAACAAAATCAAAAAGTAATATTAGCATTTGAATTTTTGTAAAATAACATTGTTTGTAAAATAAGTCTTACAATGCTTTGCAACGGCTACAAACTTGTCCCTTTCTCAATGTCAATCAATATTGTTGAAATTCTTAAACATTTAAAGTATGAAAAATATTTTGACTTCATAAATTAATCGGAAGTGCCGAAGTGAATAAATCGAAGGAAAAAGCAAAGTGATCGGCTGAAGCAGAAAAAGAACGTATTTCAAAGTCTCAATTAGAGGTTACTAGCGGGAGAGAGCGGAGAGTTTCAGTTTTAATGTAGATTAAAGGTTAACTCGTGCTAATGATCGACTCGCGTTGACAGCTGAGTTTTTAGTAAGAAATTGAGAAACGTATGACTGAACGTGTAAATAATCCATGTGCAGGCTGTCAAATATCCTGCGTTCAAAGAGTTCATAAGGTAAGGTTATGTTTTATTTTCAGTTCAATGTTGAGCATTGACCTATTAATATATATGTACAATACTATTCGAAACGCTGTCGAAGACGTACTTTAAAAATATTTAATAAATTTTATAGAAACTGAGTTATCACAACCGAAATTTGACGAAAAACCGGAGGGATATTTGAGGAGGCTGAACACAGTTATTTCGGACAATAGCACGGTTTTCGTTAACAGGTTGTAGAACGCAGATATGTAAGCACTAATAATTATGATGAAAGGAAAATTCCATTCATAATTAGATGAAGTATCTGGGTCGTCAATATTTTCATCAGCCATAAATCAAATTAAAGTACAATAGAGTTACATAACATTGCTCATTTTGTCGCAAAAATGAGCCAAAAGTTATGAAACAAATTTTTAAAGTTCTAATTCATTAAGTACATGCTAAATCAGAGCCAAATTTATTGCGAGACAAACACACATCTCTTCACGACTTCATAACCTGAATAAAAACCGAGTGCGCTAGGCTTAGCTGAAATTATTTCTAGTTTCAATAACATTTTCATCAAGAATTTTCCCTATCCCTAGTTTTAAGTTTTTGATAGTGATATACATCATATCGGACACCTTTTTATATGGTACAATGTGCAACATACCATTGAAGATTATAACGTATTTAGTAATTAGATTGTTATTCAGACAATCGCAATTGGTCATTTCATGCCAATAGAATTGGGAGATTTTAGTGGCTTCAGCTTTAGTTGAACTCCCAATTTTGAGCATTGAAATGTTCCGCAAAAGGGAAAACCATGTTTTATCTCCATTACTATCTTGATAATTATAAGACTTCAAGCCTGCAGCAAGCCAGAGGCTTAAAAATCGGTTGGGTGACGACTCAGACTCCACGATCGACAGTCTTCGACACCGCGTTTACCTGTTTCACAGGCATGAAACATGACGAATCTTAATTATTGGTCAAATTTTAGGTGAAGTTTCGGAGTAAGTGAGAGTATAATATTCAAGCCAAAAATGAGATAAGTACGTTATTTTCCATCTTGAACAGATATTTCAAAATTTGGAACGCAAATTTTCTGTGGTAGAAGAACGTATTGTACACTTATCAAAGTACGCTGTATCATCGCGTGAACGTGCAAAAACACATCACTAGTTAGAAAAAAGCAAATGCGTCAAGATGAATATTCATATAGATATTAAAATATATAGATCATCAAACCCAGGAGCAAAGCAATGCAAAGTTCTTCGCCGCTCGAAATGGACTGCTGATCTTTCACGCAACTTTCTTCTCTCTAGCACATTCTCTTCCCTCTTTTCAACTAGAAAAAAACAAAATCACGAAACAATGATATTCAAGATACGGTAACGTGAATATAAAGATAAATCTTTGGACTGAAACAAAGTTCTTACAATGAATTAGTGAAATTATTAAGCCATTGCAAGAAGGCTCGAGCTTCCTGAAGTAGAATATCTGTTGAAATGAATTTCTGGTGCATTTTGAGCGTTCGAGATTTAGGGATTCGCTTAAGGCTTTCACAAATTCACGATAGGTTGATTTTTTCAGTTCTTTTGACGATTATTTCGTCAGCAACGTAAGTAGTCTGTCAATTCTTAAAGCACAAGCTATTCAAGCCACTAAAATAGAATGCATAGTTCAATATTTTTGTAATACGTTCAAAAAATGCATCCTTGAAATGCCTAATAAGGTGACCGTTGAGACAAAGGAGAATATTATGAGCAAGGAGCGAGTCTTTTCAGTTGTCTCACTCAATAGGTCTTCTTGCAATCCTGAAGAAGCGGAAGACCTTCTCGCTCACACTACCTGGTTTTAACGAGTAAATTGCTCTGACATAACCAGGAATCGTACTTTTAATGCGCGCAAGTCGAGTGCTCTGACGGCATGATGCACTCTCACCCAGCAGGTAGCCAGGAAGACACGTTTAATTAAAATGCATGGAACAAAAATATATATGAGAAATCAGTCGGTTCCTATACAAAAACTGCAGGTCAAACTACTATGTTAATGAACCAACTTCGGTTTTGGACCTGGTCTCTTTCTTTCGTAGTATTCGGAACTCAAAATAGAAGCGAACATGATGTGTTCGATAAAATTCTACCAAAGCACCTACGTTTTTCCAATGTTTTAGTTAGCATACAAATATAGGCAAGTTGTACATTGGAGTCAGAGAGGAAGCTACGTATTATGTATAAGTTTGGTTCCGCCATCAAAATATTTTTCACACGTATTTTAAAAACTGGTCATAATAGACGAGCAAAGAAATTTTGAGAGCATATTGAAATAAAAAAAAATATTTACTACAACAACCGTTGTGCGGAAGTCCCCAAAATTTGAGTTGAGTACAACTCTGAGAGTGCGCTGGACGTAGTCAGGACATGAGAACTTATAATTAACCACCCAGGACTTGGTACACGTAGCGCAATTTAAAAGGCGTCAACAGAGTCCCTTCGGTTGTCGTTCTTAACGATAAGAAGAGTTCTGTAAAAATTACAGGATCATTTTGCACTCTACGGACTATAACTTTAACATTAGGTAAACAAGATAAAATGAGAATGGCTACCGTTATATTGAACATTACGGAGAGGCATACTAATTATTACTCAGACGCAATCTATCACATTCTCTAAGTTACCATTTAAAAAGTGATCATCGGTTTTTCTCCGAAACATCATGCTAGATATCCCTTCAACAACGTTTTTAAATACTAAGAAGGCCCATACAACTAAACAGTTATACAATGAAGTATCATTGTCAGTTGTTTATTAGTTAAATATTAAATATTATTAGATAAAATTTGTATCAATCAAAAACATGAGTGATGGCATAAAGGTTGTGGTCAGCTACTGCCCGATTGCTGATGCTGTCGATGCGATGGTTGTTTCGAAGGTCCGATCGCGGGGAGCTTTTTGCCCGTGGAAGTTCTGGGGCTGGAACCCTGGGCCTGGGTCTGGGCCGGGCCACTGTGCTGCTGGGCCTGGGCCTGGGTCTCACTGCTGGGTCCTCTTTCATGGTCTCTTGGATCATGTGGTCCACCATGGCTTGGTGAGTCTCGGCAGTGATGTCCAGCAGGATCGGGGAGGTGATGGCGGTCATGGTCTTTATCATGGTGGACTTGAACGGACACCATGGGCGTGGCGGGGGGACTGGCAGGTGCCGCAGGCGAGCCCCCCGAGCATCTCGAGGCTCGCCTTGATAGCGGCAGGAAGAGGAAGGATCCTTTGAACGATCCCCTCGGGGAGCCTCGAGGGGAGGGAGTTTTCGCCTTAACCGAGGATCGGGAGCTTCTCCTGGATCCCCCTTCCCCGCCATGCTTGTCAACCTGGCAGCAGTACGTGGATGTCTTATCGGTGCTAATTAGTTGGGATATTTTAGCTCATTGTCGTCATTGCATACCATTTAACAGCACCATAAGACTTTAGCTTTTGAAGGGTTTAACAAGGGGATCGCATGGTAAAATCACACTCTTTAATTGGTTAGTTCCGACTTTTGCTCATATTTCAGATCAGTTTTATGTTAGTTTTACTCAACTATTATAACATGAGCAGAAAACGTTCATTTTTGATAGTTAAAATACTCTGTTATAACGTTGGTGTAGGCTTCAAATGACTTCTGTTTAAGTTTTACACATATATATCAGGCGTACTGCCAGATTGAGAATGAATCTGGTAGTGTAGGAAGTTGTCTCGTATCTCAAGCAAATTTATAACGTTTCTAAAGAATTGTCTGGTAGGGATACTATTCAAATATAAATTTTTGTACCAAATGACACGTTCGAAATTCGTTACTGAATTTCATTTCTGGCTACGTTGAAGAAATACAACTCGATGTGCAATACTTCTCCCACTCTTCTAAATGCACAAGTACAAGGAAAGCAAGATGCTTATAATCCAGGCAACTTTTTCTCTTTATTGTACGCAAGCTCGAAGAGTTATCAATCTGTCATTTTTTGAATATGGAATTCATGCTGCAAACAGTAACCAACTATATGCACGGAGCAAAATTGAGTTTTACCTTAAAACCTTTGATGAACATTTCGATCGATGTATAAAAAGTTGGAATGATCGTTAAAATGATACAGTGAAGCACAACCTTTGAAAACGCCTTTTTATCCAATTCACACGGGATTCCTCTAATGTCGTTCCTGGATCGAACTCTCGGGGCAGTATGTTTGTTTCTACATGAAAATTTGAAATATGAAGGGCTAGGGGAAAATTCTCAGTTAAAAGTTCAGAAGAGGAATTTTGATGTTCTGGATTAGCATTGTTTACCTAGGACTCTGAGGTTGGATCGTCTTTAACGTCCGCATGTGCATTTGGTGTGCATTGTTCATTTTCAGCGAAGTTACTTTTCACGACCATACACAGGGATTAGAAATCTTAATAACTTTAATATTGTCGTCGGGGGTATGGTGTTTGAAAAATTGTATGATTTGTTGGAAATTCAAATAAAGTATAATAATCAAGGTGTAACGTGTTTCGAAGTTTTTAGAATTCTTTCGCGAAATAATCTAAAATATTTTTCATTGCGATAATACATAAACAGAACATACGGACATACGAAGACGTCTAAACCAAAGATTCATTCGCAAGAAGCACGGCAGATACAAAATATGGCGATTAAAAAATGCAGATCAATGTCAGAAGTGCACATGCAGATAAAGTGCGAATGCAATCCACTCTACAGAATACTCGTACGTGTGCGAGCCAAGGAGCTTGGCAAGGGTAGAAGGCTGGACGATCCAAGAATGAGGCAACAGTGCAGCTGTCATTGCCCCAGTGCAGGCTATCGTGCAATGCATGCAGCATCCACTATCAAATTAGGAAATGTGAAGCTTACGGCGACGCAAAATATCCCATTTTCGTAGTTGAAGGTGAAAACAGCGCAACAAAGTTGCACAAAATTCAATTATTTATTGCGTTTGGATGATCTGTGACGCGGCGATGCAAATTTTGTGCAATTGGAGAGTAGTATGTGTTTTTTTTTGTAGTGGGCGTGTCGTAATGTAGCGTTCTTGGTTCTGCAAGCAAGAAGCTCAGAAATCGATGCGATATTAACCTTATTTTAATATTAGAGACTTACTCTGAAATATAATCAGTATAATCCTTTTCTTAATCCGAATCTGCAACTAAAGGAAGTGCTCGATTGAGAGTTATATTAATCCTTCACTGCATGATTTATTTCAACGTTACAAAAAATTTTAATGATCTGTGATGAGCATTATTAGCATTCTACTGGTATAATACACACTTTACGCGTTAAAGAATAAATTCAACTGTTAGAACGCCATTAACGGACAAACAAGCTTAATTAAATAAGGCTGCTGACTTCCATGTCATTATCTACTTTGAAGTAGCCCAATTTGGCTTTAATTAAGTATTTTTATACGTTGCATATAAAAATTTATGGAGTGTGAGGTTTTCCGTTCTGCATAATCAAATACTGAGTTTTCCATTGATTTTCGTAGGATCCTGAGATACTGAGGTGAAATTTCGAAAAAAGTCGTGATGTGGTTTTACTTATTACTAAATCGAGTGAAGTATTTTGGCAAATATAGATCGATAAAGTAGTTTTGATTTTCTATAATCACAGACAGCATCTTCCACCAGGTTCCACAAGTTTATAAAACATTAATCAAAAGTTTAGAAAATTTCGTAGTAATGCTGCTCATAAAATTTTACAAAAAAATCGTGAAACTTCAAATTATGAATATATTAGTTAGGAATGTAAACGGGTATCGAAAACGAACGAAATGAAAACACATAGAATACTGTGAAATTCGTGAATAATATGCAAGAAAAGTGTCATACCGCTTGCATAGAAAATGATATTACTAAGCCTTTCATATTATTCTCAAAAAATGAAGTCGTTTGTCGTTGTCAATTAGCACGAAAAAAGTTTAGTACCAAGTTTGACAAGATTATAAAGCAATGACTAAATGTTTCGAACAATTTCTTTTTAATTTTTCAAAGCAATAAAATTGCGTTTTTAACGATTTTGTTGCAGGTGGGCGGTTTTGTTCAGATAAAAAATTTCTTAAAGCTATTTTGTAGTCTTACGCAAAAATTGAAGAGTTTTAAATCAAGAAAATATGTGATGGTTGGCAACGTGCAATCCAAACGAAGCATAAACTCCTGTGGGCTTGAGGTAATTTTCTCTTACCGACTAAAATAGTGGAATGCTTGTTTTTCAATGAAAAAGAACAGAGCCACGTTACGTAGTCAATTTTCTGGAGAAATGACGTATTTACTGAGCTGTCCCATTTGCTCAAGGGTACGCTGTAGAGTTGTCGTAAATCTTTGCATCGTATATAGTACGGATTAGATATGGTATAACAAGTAATTCTGTTTTCATTATGTTGGAAGACTCGTGTGAGGCAAGTTTAGGTAGGGCAAATTCTGTTGCACCATGCAGTGAAGGGTTAACACTAGATTAAATGTAATTTAAAATTTTAGTAATAACTACATTCACATAGCAGTATCCCCAGGTCATCACGTGACTGTGTTAAAGGAACAGATCAGCTGTGAGCAATGTGAGAATTCAATTCAATTAGGTGAAAAGGAATGTTGTTTGAAGTCATGTGTAATTAGAAAATGGAAAGAATTTTAGAATACCCCAGATTGATTAAACGATGAGATGACTCGGTAATAATCTCTAAAACTGCAGGGTTAGTGAAATATTCATCAGCAAAAAATACTGGAAGAGTAATTTTGATCACCTCGCGCAGTACAGATTTTGATCACCTCTCGCAGTACAGATTTTGATCACCTCTCGCAGAAAGGACACAAAATCGAAGTGCCTGCTTCGGACGCTGGTTAGCTGTGAGACGAGTCGTCGACCACTTCCCTCATAAGCGGGAAGAGGAAGTGGAAACTACTCTTTCCCAATTCTAAACTGAAAATCTCCTCATCTTCTACAGCGAAATCGGTTGCACGTAGACCTGGGTGCCTCTAATGGAGGGCACGCGCACTGGGAATACCGTTCAGGAGACAGTGAGCGTTCCATCTCTGAGTCAGGAACTTTATCTACAACTTGAGTATCACTAGCAATAGAACATCCTAATGCTCGAATAAAGAGGTTCGTCACCAGCCGATCAGAAATCTGGTACGATTTGACGTTTTCTCAAATGAGTGACGCAGGGCATAATTTCGTGAATTTTCCTTGGTGGCCTCAAAATTTTCGGGAATTGAGGGTTCTGAAGTTGCGGACTCGTGAAGTATGAAACGGTGCACAGTACACGTATCGCAGAAGTTATCGAAATAATTTTTCGCACAATTAGAAATATTATGGAGATTTACGCGGAAACTTTATTCAAGTGGCCCCATTCAAGAGCAAGGTTCCTGTGACAAATTAGGTACAAACGAATGACAGAAATCGTATTGTTTGAAGTAGACGAAATTGTACAGGGAAAGAAGAAAGAGACAAAGAATAACAAACAATACGAAGAAAATGAATCATACAAGGAGAATAAGATCCTGTAAAGTAGGAATAAAGAAATTATACTCGATTGATATCTAGTGTAATTTATTTGGTTCAACAACTAGCTCATGAATTTTCCAAACGAACGAGAGAACATAAAATCAAAAGTTTTTCCGGCAATGACTTGAGCTACGTAGCATCTCGACCACGAAAGTGAGGGCTTCACTCTAACGGTTGGATGCAATGTCACGTGTGATTTTACAAAGAGAGTGCGGAAGCTCATGTCTAACTCAAGGGCCACTCTGCAACGTTGATGAAGTTCCACTGTGCATTTGAGCGAGAAGTAACGCGTATATACCATTTTTATCATTATTATTATTATCATTTGCTAATTAGTTTAAGGCTCACTTGCTATGTCGCGTACACGTTAATAAATACAAATTATTTTCAATATAAAGACGAAGTCAATAAATGCCAAAGAGAAGTAAGAAAACACAAATTCACTCATATTTTCCGTAGAGTTAGCTTCGTACAGATGCGCGTTAAGAAATTGCAAGTGATAGAAGGCAAGGGTAATCGAGATGAACTAGCAAAGGCTCGTTTAGAAAGCTCTGCTAACTACACAGAAGCGAGTGCAGTAGGATGCGACCGATTAGAAATTGGAAAGTTTTCTTCCAGGAGCGTATGTTGTAAACTAGATAAGAGAGGGTGTAAGGAAGGATTTAAGATATGGACCTTATCTTATTGAAATTACCAAGTGAAAATTTAAAAGATGCAAATCAGTGCGTGGAAAGAAAGTAAGCCTAAAAGTAATCACATTTTGACAACATGTCACCGGGAAAATTACGGAAGAAGTAATCGCATATCAGTCAGTTTGAGTACGAGCCGTAGTGTGGAAGAGGAAAGTTGGATAATAAAAGTATCTCGGCCAAAAATTACCCCCTCTGCCAGAAAATAACACTTTGAATTGGAAGAAATGAAGTATGAGATATAAAAACTATTCTTGAAAAGAAAAGAAATTTGAAAAACGTGAAAAAAAATAATAAAATGTATCGTAAAATCGATTTAAAGCTTTAAGTTAAATTATATTATATAAAAAATAATAACGAAGGAATGAGAGAATAAAAAATAAAGTTGCTCATAAAAGTAACGAGAAAAATTGAAAAAATACAAACTAGGCATATTGGAAACTAACTAAAAAGAACTGAACTGTTCCCGAAGCTTCCGAAACTGTTGAAGACATAAACAAGTAAAAGAGTTCACTGAATAATTAAAAATATGCTCATACACTTCACTTAGGAACATGAAATGGGACCAATGTTTACTTTTCCGTTGAATAGAAGTTTTTCAAAAATAAAAATCGAAATTACGTAATGACCGAAATTATTTGGAGATCGAAATGATTTGGTAAATACGTAAAAATAGGAAATTCCGTATCATTCGATCCACTAACATTTTTTATTATAACTGAAGAGACCACGAGTTTTTGAGGAATCAGAGTTACAGATCACGATTTCCAGTCAGTAATGATGCCAGGAGAGCATAAATGAAAGACATCTTTATCTGCAATACAAATAGAGTACCTTGATCTTTTCAAGAAGGCGGAGTGCGAGAAAGATACAGAGTGCAAAAATCACTACCATAGAGTTCAAGTGCAACGTATTCGCACGTCGTCAATAAAGTCAAGGCAAAACTGCCACAGACTGGAACTGTAAAGACCAAGGCGAGAGAAAGAATTACTGGCAGGGAAGAGACCATAATGTACATACAAGCGGACACGCACTGTGTTCTTAACATAAAATGAGAACAAATAGTATAGATAAAGAAATTTGTTTTATAAATACGAAGACAAAAACTCAGAATAAATAGGAGTAGAGGAGTCGCATCGCCCACCCAAAAAAACTGAGGACAAGAGTGTTAATAAATAGAAGAGAAGTGCACAGTACTAGTGGAACTGAAGTACAGGTTAACACTAGTCACACTAATAATAATCACAATAATAATAAGAGAATACAAGAAAGAGGGGAATGGGACATCAGTTTGAAAACGCGGCACTAAAACAACAAGAAGAACAGAAGAAATGGAGACGACACTTGCACCGCTTGAAATGAGGGGAAAGAGTGCACATCACTAATGCTAACAATCCAAGGAGAAGAGGAGCAGGAGAATGAGAGGAGAAGGGCCCGTACCTGTCATGCTCGCACCAGCAAAGCTGGCAGGACGGCGGTGCGGAGAGGTGAGAGAGACAGAGAGGCCATGTGAAGAGAGGAAGTTAGGGAGAACACAAACGCTTACACGACATCGTGAGTGAGGAGGTGTGATGGTGTACAGGGTGACCGACTCAAAGCAATCGAATTATTACCACTGAATCCTTATGATGAATAAGTTTAAAATAAACGTCTAGGGATGGCCGAAAAATTTGGTAACTTCGAAGAAAAGGATGGTTCAAACGAATTATATTTACTGTTGTTTCGGCAAATTGTTATTTACGAAGGTTAACAAATATATTTCCTCATCTGCTTGGAATGAGGAGACTGAATAAATTAAAAGGGTGGGGTGGTTTTGTGAAAAAATTCTGGGGCTTGCAGAATAAGCCTGAATACTGAATGAAAGTGGAATAGACATAAAAGAAAAGAAAGGACGTCATGAAAGAAATAATTACTGTGGAGCAAATGAGGCGAGGGAAATTATACGTGATATAACAAATGGCTGAAAGAACAAGTGAAATCTAAAAACATTGTCATTAAAATAATATAACACCGTAACGGGGGATTAAGGTGAAGAAGAATTATATTTAGTTAAAGAGCACGGCAGTCAATTAAATCCTGCAGAAAAAATGCTGTTAAAGCGATTTAACGCCGTGATGGGTAACTCGAGGGAAGAAAAATTATGACTAGTGAAAAAATGCGGCAGTGTATTAAATAAATCCTGATGAAAAAATGCTATCAAAATGCTATAACCCCATAACGGTTAACTATAGTGAATAAAAATCGTCACTACGTAAAGAACGAGGATGTAAAATGAAAGAAGCTCCAAAGTGATGGCCTATCTCAAGTGCAGCCACGAAGCATGAAGCGACTGGAGTATGGTCTGCCTCACAAGTATTCCATCAGGAAGACGTTAAAAATAATCGAAGGACCACGAGCACGCGGAAACATTTCTCGTGTTATAAGAACAACTACAAATATAAAAAAGTTTATGAATTTGCCTATTAAAATGGTCGAACTGTACGGTAAATGATGGAAAAATTTTTGCGAAGGCTTCGTTGAAGTTTAAAATAGGGTGAAATGTTCGGGTACTGACTTGAAAAGAAAAATTCCCCTTTACAACTAATGATGAAGTAAGGAAAAAAAACTTGGTTGATAAACGTAGTTATGAAGGAAATGTTTCGAATAAGGAAGATAGCAAAATGTCACTAACTAGGTACGAAAAGAATGTTAAAGGTTGTAAGAGAAGCGAGTTTAATGTGAATAAAATCAAGATACAACTACCAATAATAAATTATGAAGTTAAATATTGACCTATTTCAAAAATGTATACATTAAGACAAGTTCTTAAGAAATCAACAGAGATTTTGTCATCTTGACGAGCACCTTGTTAGCGTTTCATGACAGGTTTTAAAATAGGATGAAGTCGTGAAATGTAAAATACAATATAAATAACCCGCATCGGTGGATGCTGAAGCAGTTGTCTATGAATTAAATGCCCCTAGAAATATTAATAAAATATAAAACCTGCAAATTGTCTGGAGAGCAGCCCTCCTTTGAGGCAGTTATCACTGTCATAGAAATAAAATAATAAAAAATAAACGATCAAGTCGCCTTAACTTCCGATTTCGATGGTGGATGACTGCAAATTAAGCGTCACGAGTAAAATCTAGTTACAATTACGCGAAAAAGAAATGAGGTTTAATATTACTCTGCAATTTTGGAAGAAATGCTTTCAAAATGAAACAAGGGCAAAATAAAATTGAAGCGAAGATTCAAGCAGTGAGTTCATGAAATGAAGAGGTACTGAAGCCAATGAATTCCTTAGTCTTGCCCTGACTTTGCCGCGCTCTGACTTTGCGGTGTTTGACTGAAGGCAGATTGGCAGTTTTCAGATGGGGAAGAAAGACAAGCATAACAATAGGGATTTTGATAATGAGGATGAAATTCATGGGAAAGAACTAGGATTGAGGTAAGAACGGGAGCAAAAGGACGATGGCAGAAGTGCTGGGGTGCAAGTAAACGATGGCGAAGAACGCAGAAATCACAAACAATATAGAAAGCTCGTTAGTTCAGGCAAATAAAAATATCATCTGCCACGTTTTTACGACACCGAAAAGAGAAGACAGTCAGCTGTGAAGGCCAGAGGAGCGTGGTAAAGGAATGACAATGGGGTTTGGAATGGTAAAAGAGGCTTCAGAACTGATCGCTATAGTATGAATATAGTCCACATTATCATAACACGTGTATCAAAGTTTAAAATTTCATTTTTCTACAGATTATCAAACTACCAAAAAATGATGAAAAGTGTTCCATGCTTTTCAACGTTGGACTCAAAGGAACAATGAACATCTAGAAATTTTCGCCATTGGTAAATGTCTCCATTTCCTGGTTCAGATAGCAAATGCATCGGCAGAGAAAATACTTCTAGAAATTATTTTTTTAGCCACCTATTATTGCATAAATATCGAAAAATTTGAAACGCCAAGACTAGGAATTTCACAGCCTCAACTCGCCTGAAATCGAAAAGTTTTTAAAAGTCGGGAAATTAGAGCGCATGAGGTATTCCTTCAAGTCACTCGAATTGAAGTAACGCAAACGAAAGAAAGAGTACAGCTATTTATGTTTAAGGTCTTCTTCTCGAAAGAAAAGATAAAGGAGATAGTAGGCTGCATTATTGCACTGACATGAGCAAATAAATTAAAGTTGACATCGATCCTCATGTTTTATTCTAATTGAGATCCGTTAAGTTGGTAGTTTCTTCACATTCATTCTACCCAAAATAATCCTGCGGAGTGCATGAATACAGGTATAGTATTGCAATTACTCCATAAGCTGATAACGATAATTACGGGATCAGCTAGGAACATTTATTCTTATTGATATATCAAAATTCTAACCTAAATATTTATTTCAAAAATGTCGACCAAACTGTCTCCAAGTGGAAAAATTTGTTCCCGTTTTTATATATCATGAAAGCGAATTGTACGAAATCATATTTTAATATCGCAAATCATGAATTATGCTGTTGAAAATAAATTTGCCTATTTTAATGCTTTGAGGGCATTTTGTTACGAGATTTCGAAAACTTCGTGAAAGCCGAAGAGCTAATAAAACCCAAAAGTTACTAGAATACACAAATATTATTTTTTACATTACGTCAAATTGGAGCATTTGATGCAGTATCCTGTCATCGTCCTAAATATGACCATGATTTTCAACGTATCATTTTTCTCATTCGAACCTGGAATGCACTATGAAATATGGAAGCAGTAGAAAAAGAATTGATTTCTTTCCCACTACAGTTAATAGAAGCATCGGTGGACATAGCGCGACAAGGGTTAGCTTGTTGAAAAAAGAGCGTGTTGAAAAAAGAGCGAAACTGAAAGCGAGGAAAAGGATGAAAGCCTTGTGGAGGATGTAAAACATGCGTGTGGATGAACACTATAGGGCGGAGCAAAGACGGACAAATCGTCACGCTCTCAATGACAAATCAATGACAATGAAGAAGTAAAACTAAGAAAAAATTCATAAAGAATAAATTAAATGGGAAATCACACCCTCAACAGTCAACACCAACTATCTAATACGTATCGGCTAACACAGTGACATCTTTACTATTTATGTAGATAAATACATCACAAACATCAACAAACACTTAACATTTGGTCTACTGTGAAAATCATAGAACAACCTGTAATGACTAAAAAAATTATGTGCATTTGACAGGAACTGTGAGCAAAAACTGATACAAATATAACTCAGTTTTTTTCTAAAACTGCTGATGTAATCGCTGTTGGAGGTCTGGACTATCTCACTTCTCCTACAGTATTAAAATTATCTTAATCCAATCGAACCGGAACGGTCGTTGACAACAATCTCATCAGCTAACGTTCAAATAATGGCCTAATTGTGTTAGTGCTATACACATCAGGTCCTCATAGGAAAATTCATTCCAAGAATATAGAAAACCAGTTAACTGGGTGTTTGTACTTTTAGTAGAATTCTAAAAAAATTTAATGCGTTGGAAAGGAAGACTAGAAAATCAAACTGTAGTGTTATTCGTGGCGCTGTAGGTAATTTTGAAAATATGAACGCACTTGCAATAACATGAAGTAGATTTCACTAGCGCACCTTCTTTGAAAGAATGTAATTGCATATACGTCACTCATTTCTAACCATGTGTCATTTTCCGTGAGATTCCAACAGCATAGTTCATCTTATTTTTCAGAATTAATGGCTCAAGATCTCTATAACGATTTTCCATTATATATTGTTCTGCAATCATTTGCTTCACAGAAGGTGAGTTAGTCTTATTTTTCAGTTATCAATTTCATTGGTAATGATGATCTCTCAAAAGACGCTCCATATACTACATACAATCTCACATTCGTATCGTCGTTAGTAGTACAAGACCAACGTTATATTTTAAAGCTCGAAACGAAGAAGTGGACTTGGAATTAGCTAGATAAAGCGCGCTTCCGTTACCAAATGACCCACCTTTCATCTGCAACTCTGGAAAAATGAACTGTTATTTCAGCACCGCAATTTTCCTTAAATACATTTCACCAGCCTGATATCTAATCTAAAATATGAGAAGAAATTTAATTACATAATTTCTTCTTTTAACTCGTATATTTTGATGGCTTTTCACAAATTTTGTGATGTCGAAAACGTTGAAATAATTTGTGGAAAAGTGTCAAAAAAACTTATTTACATTGTGTGTGGAAGACTCATAGTTTTGTCAATTGATTTTCGTTCAATTAATTGATGCAACAATAACTTGAATGATAACTTTGCAGACAACATTATAACGCGCTGAAGCTTACGGTCTCAATTACCTCGAATAATTATTCTTAGGGGACCCAAATTAGCAGAATCGTAAAAACCGTCTGAACAAGAAAACTTGAATGCATGATTTCAGTGAGGACGATTCGCGCGACCGAAATGTATTGATATAAACGTACCTCAAGCCAGCACGACAACAACGGTCTGTGACGATCAACAGCTTTTCAGCAAAAACGCTCTTTAGAGCGAACAAGCGTTTCAGTCTAACGTAAACAGCCTGATGCGATTGAGAATTTGCCAAATGAAATCCGAAATACAATTTTCGAAATATGAAAAAAATTCTTCAAGAAAAGCTTTTCTCATTGATCCACGCACAAAATCGTTCTTTAATCCTGAAAATTATACAAGAGTGAATATCCAATCGTTAGGGGTAGCGAACGCTCTACACATGTATAACCTACACCAGCGAATTGGACTTCTTTTTTCAGTAGTACAGCGAGTAAATCTTTAGGGTATACCAGGATGACGTTCAAAGTGTAAATGGTGAAGACATTTTTTTGTATCACCATGCGATCAAAATACAGGAACCGCAAAAGAACACGCGTTTTGACCTCTGGTTCAATTTCCTGTCGAGACGATGAAATGTAGAGTTAATTACCTGAGAAGTTGTGGGCGTACCCCAAGGTCGATCACTCACCTGCAACACGGTCACAGATCGTCGGCGCTGCACTCCCATGGGCAGAGGCACTACGGACAGGAGATTAGAGACTTTCCTGAATCCAGATCGAATTGACGACCCTCCCGGAGACGACGTTTGAGTTTGAGCCTCTTCCAACAGGAGATTACGACGCTCCTGATCTCGTTTGCGTCTGAAATAACGTTTGTGTTGAAATATATCGGTACAGAACATGGAGCGTTTAATATTCTTGCGCATAGCTATCGTCAGTATGCAGTTAAAGTAGAAAGGTAAAAAAGAAAAGCAGAAGCATGGAATCGACGATGTTCTTCAAGGATGGCTGGTTATGCAAGCATAAAAACAGAAAAAAAACAAAGAATACGAGGTTCACTGAAATGTGACCTCGTATCAATGCCAGAACATTATATTAAATCTCCGGACGCTCAGCGAGTACAGAAAACATGGATGCAATTAGTAGAACTACCCATTATATTCGGGTACCCTGACCTGTAGACCACTGAAACTATTGAGTGATGATTACTTAACATCACAGACACAGAGCGAGGTAGGCAAAACAGAAACAGTAGCTTTGAAATTTCCTTTTTTGAAGTCTTTATCACTGATTATAAGACTTATGTCGCTCTCATATGTAACTAGAATGGAATAGAATATGGCAACAGAACGAACCGAGTGGTCCACTCTTGGGCTGCTAGCCCAGTCCAATGCTTCCAGAAAACGAAATCCCACTTCACATCTCGCACCATCGAAACCTTGTTTATCGCGCCAACAAACCGAGGATATGACAATGACGCACACGTTCCATCCCCTGATATACATTTTGAGATTGAATTTTCAACTTCTTCATATTCATTAGTAATCAATAATTTCGTTACCCCTACCACCCTTTCACTACAGCACTGCCCGCATCGCAGCACCACCGCAGTCATATGCCTGGACCGTAGAGATGTAGGGAAGGTAGAAATACGTCTGAAGATCAGTTCAAAAGAAACTAACTCGTCGGGAAGCTAATAATTTGCAACAAAAGAATGAAAACTCGGTGCACTTTTGCTATGGTTAAAATTTTTCCTATACTTGATTAAAATCAAAAGGACGACCTATTCGTCAATATTTACGAATTGTGCTCGTTAGTCAATATGCTTGTCCACATCACTGCGATTTTCTCATCACAAACCAGAATCGAGAGCACTAACTCCAGGACCTCCCCTGAAGATTATTAAAAGGATTGAGAAATATCTCGCCACATCTTTCAACTTACTGTTTGAAAACTTTCCAGGCGATTTGGATGACCCTGGCCGCAGTCTCCATCTTTTTCCATCGGCGCGTGGAGCTGACAATTTCGAGCTCCTTTCTCGTTGGGAACTGCTTTTTGAACTTCTCTTCCATTTGAAGTTTAAGCTGCGGAGGGAACTATAAAACTCACACATGAGTCCAGAGTGCGCACGACCAACCCGAGTGAACAAGACATAATCGAGTACACTGCAGGCGGTCGTGCAAGTAATATAGGTCACACTACTGGGATACACTTCAACATTTCCAGTGGTGAAAAAAGCGTTTGGAATCCATGCAGCAGCGTCGAGCTTGAAAAGCAACTGTTCTAACCAGCAAACTATGGCCGGGGACATTCAGCAAAGCCTGCATGAATTTCTTCCAAGCTATGAGAAATCACTAAGATCTTTGAACTCCTTAACACATCGACGAATGATCGAAATCTGTAGCGAAGAACCAACCTTATGATTTTTCCGTAGTGAAGGTATTCGTTTTGTTTATGAATGAGAGCCTCATATAGTGTCAAACTAAGCTGGGAAAATACATACTGAAATTTTTCTTAAAATGTGTGGATTTAATCCAGCACCAAAATTTTTATTTCTTCTGCCGCACGGATTACAGACATTTTTTTAGTAGTCATTTGGAGCGCACTCAGGTGCAAGAAACAGTGCCGACGTGAGCCTGCAACAGGTGATACCATTCAAGCCATCCCTTTAAATGAATGTATGCTGTTAATGAAACAGCACAATACTTCAACATATGAGTGAGAGGTGGTGGGTACAGATGCGTCATTTTTATGGTACATATACACTAAGTACGCTCCAAAAAATGCCTTATACACACTTGGTAATGGAACAAATGACATATACAGCAGCATAGAATTACCAATACTTCAGGCTTAAGTGGACAAACAATGACATGTACAAAAAGCCATAGCAATACCAGCAAGATGTTGTTACCAGCAACTTGAATAAGAGGCTTTTATTGACGTGATAAATAAGTAAAATAACCATTCCATTTATATGTATAGGTATAAATATAAAGACACGCACGCACAGTGTGCTTTGTGCAAACAGTTTTCTCGAACGAACTCGAATGCGACTTGAAACAACTGGAACGTTCGTAGGAAGGGCGCACGATGCGCCGGACGCTGCCACCAACACAGGAAAAGAAGCACACGTACATTTGCCCCCAGCCCTAACTGCAGCCATTTTGCTCCACATTTAGGTATAAATAACGTCTCAAAGCTCACGCTTCAACAAAATGTGTGCGAAACAAAATATGAGACTTATATTATTGGGGTCCATGGAAGTAAACCATAGCGACGTGTAGCTTTGAAAATACTTCTTAATGTTCAAACCTTGCTGCCAAGATCTCGCAGTATTCGCTTCTATTTTAGAAAAAACTTCAGAGGAGAGGTAAGTATTCAAAATTGAAGTGTGACTCTGGTTAAAAAAAATGTCTGTCTGAGAAAACTTGCTTTTAGGGCTGGGCGCACAGGAGATGTTGACAAAACTCGGGAACTATGAAAAGAACAGTTAGTTCAGGGGGAAACTCAATATGTATATTTAGAACGATGGCACAGTTTTCTGGAATCTACGAAGAAGAGGAGGCTGCGGAAGTAGCTATACCTAGTCTGGTCAGTGGATGAGCGAGTGCACTAGCTTAGCTAGGCTATGAAGACTCAACGGCTCTATCTATATTAGTTCAACAAGGAGGATTGGTCTCAGCCCAACTTCATCGCCACTCGTACAGCAACAATTGCAAATCGGAAAAATTTCTACTCACGAAAGATGATAAATTGCGTTAGTAGTCGCGATTTAGTTTGGCTGGATAAGCTATGGGAGGCAAAACAGACGCTCCACGACGGAAGGACAACAGTTGCGACAGAAACTAAAGCATTTCATGAAATTGTACTAGGAAAAAGTGACATATTTCTACTGATATGATTGAAAAAATAATATTGAATGATTGGAAATGATTAAGAAAACAGTGTTCCCATCAAAAAGTTTCAAAAAATAATGTCACGAATATGAGAATCTGCAAACTGCACGGAGATGTGAGACATAAGATTTCATACCACCCCTTCAGCAAAAATACCAATTAAATATCGCGTTCAAAATTTCATACATACAGAAAAAACAATAATTTTTAAAAACACAGTATTATATTAAAGGGATACATGAAACAGTCAAAAAGAAAATTATGCACTGATAATCCAAATTTAAGGAAATAAAATGTGTTTTTAGAAAAGCACAAACAACAGTGGATTAGATTTGAAATAAGGAGTGGCACTTCAGCATAGCGATCAGCGTTCTACAAAACGCATGAGGCAAGTTGTCGTGAAAATTAAATCTACGAAGAGCAGAGTGATTTACTGCAGTATTTTGTGCAGCCGCAATGAAGTCTACCATCATGCCACCAGAAAGCCGTGTGTGCAACCAACTGAATAGACTTTCTGAGTACAGTCCATACCCCCTCTATCTACGCATTTATTTTGGGATGTAGGGTATCACGGCTGATGCACAAGTTGCTGTGCATTCCAACACACTTTTTACCCATTAGTTTCAACATCAGTAGGCTGTTTGTTCCCTTATATGCTGAATCATCGCAAAGAACAACATCTAGTGGAACTAGGGAACGCTCTAGTAGACTCAGGAGGAAAAGGAATGCCTTATGAAAGGTTTCTTGTCGTTGCAGCGAAGGTCTACACAAAGTCGAGCTGTTTAAATACACTCCTAGCGAACGACAACCGGGACCACTAAAGAAATTGTCTTGTCTTTAGGAGAGTAACTTGGTTTGAAAAATTACATTTTCAATCATACAGCCAGGGAAAAGTGCTGTAATATAATTTTTTGCTAACTATGACAGACCATGGTTCTTGTGCAGTGGCCAAATAGAGCTCAACTGTCAGTACTTCGTGGCCCGCACGAAGGGCTCGAAACTGCTTCATTGGCCTCACCCTTCTCTACAAATACATCAAGATCCAAGAACAGTTGAGGAAAAATGTTATTTTTGTAACTGACAACCAAGGTCTCAGGAGTAAGAAAAGAATAAAAGATATAAAATATTTTTTCCGTGGGTAAATTAGCGTCATATCAAGGTTACTCTCCACATATACCAGTAAATAGAGGAACTATCAGGGGCATATTCTGATTAATATTCAAGTTAGCACAGCGGATGGAGAACCCATTCAATACTCCATCATGAGCACGAATTTAAGTTTTATTTCTTGTACTTTATAGTAGGCGTGATAATAAAATCATTTGGTCAGAACTTAACGTAAGCTACGCTATAGTAGAGGGTACAGGTATTTTGAAGCTTGAAATGAAAGCCTTACTTATCAGATAATTTTACATGGCCCTCCTCATGTAGCATTTATCCCACTCCAGAATTACCAGGGCACGTGTGAAACGAGGGTAAATAAGTCAACAGAATAAAATTTTCATGGTTAATGAGTAATAAAAATCTACTGTTTCCAATATCCGAATAAAAGTCAAGTTGCCAACTTCCTACAATGTTGAGTTACCTTTTACAATTTAGCGCAAGAGAGGCACTGAACTTTATGCGCAGCGGAAGTTATATTTCAGGAGTAGCAATTCCTCATGTACAATTGAAAGCTGAT
The DNA here is from genome assembly GCA_014899125.1 of Orchestia grillus. Taxonomy (NCBI): domain Eukaryota; kingdom Metazoa; phylum Arthropoda; class Malacostraca; order Amphipoda; family Talitridae; genus Orchestia; species Orchestia grillus. The sequence continues at coordinate 11,191 of VOMN01134770.1, read as the reverse complement.
GTAAAATCAGGAGTGAATTTCTTTTGTGGGACCGGGAGTCGTTGCTGGGACGTGGACACTGACACACATCTTTAGGTAACCATGCAGACTTAGTCAGTAAGAAAAACGTATCCAATTAGGGGAGAACGTATTAAATAGTTAGGTCTCTTACTAGTTTGTGGTTATGTGAGCTGTTATGAGGGATGCAGCGCATTTGCGTAATTTCGGGGCTTGCACAATAAAGTATAGTAAGGGAGCTTCGAATGATATCGCTCCATGGAGCAGCAAATTAAATTTGAGGTTGGGTTGAGAGTCACAGCTCCTCTTTTATTTAAAAATCACCTTCAATTCATGTAACATCAGGTCTCGCATGAGCAAATTCGTAAGGTTTGGGTTAAATTATTCGAATGCTTTACCATTTCTTTTTATCGGAGACGATTGAAATGAGAGAAGCGCCCCAATACGCAAATGGGCTCATTCCAGGGTACGAAAGAGCTTCAGGCATACCAGTTTGATGGAGCTCTTATGATAGTACGCGTACTGCGCGCGTGGAGGATTAGGCGAGTGCACAAAAGGGATTTAGAGGATTGCCTGCAGTGTCTCGACAATGTAGGATAATAGAAAAAATAAATTCCTTTACCAGTATTACAATGCATTCGTCCGCAATGTCATAGAGGAAATTCTCTGTAAGACTGCACATGTTAAATTGTCAGTAACAACAGGTATTATATAACACAGAAAGAACTATGAAGCTCTATTTAATGTGACAGCATAGATTACGCCTCCTATGATTAAACTGATCAATGCAAGGCTTATGGCGTATCAGCAAGAAAACAATAATTTAACTTAGTTTTCACATAAATCAGGAATTATGTGAAAATGCTATTTTTTTCGAGTAAGAATATATCTTAATTTTGAACTAGTCCACTATCATGGGTTGGTTAGTTTTAGGACACGAGTCCATGTCATGAGTTCAAAGCAGAAAAATTTGGATAAGAATAAGAAATAGCACAGTTGTAGGAAGAGAAATCTCGAGAAACTACGTCGTATCGCTTTCTCAAGGTGAGCCTACTCTAATGGGTGCTGGAATTCATTGAAAGTGAAAAATGTATTTGCATATACACTTTTGTTGGTAGGGAACACAGCTGAAAATGAAAGAGTTATAAACGACTTCCTTGAGGACCGGCCTTACAGTTTTTTAAAAACAACTCATGCTGGCGCCAATATTGACAGTTTTTTAAGTTCCCTAATCGCAAAAATATCAAGTGAACTGAGTAAGGAGCTCGCAACGAATGACAAACGAGAATATTGGTTCAGTCTGTTCGTGATAATGAATCCGGAAAATTCGAGGGCGAAAAATAGTGAAAACAATTTTAGGGTAGTAGTTTTGCCGATATAAAGCTCACGAAGTTGAGCAACATTTGAACGTGTAACCCGAAATGCACGCCCTACGGCAGCACTGTTGAATGAATTTTTAATGGAGCAAATCGGTGGTAAAAAGGCACGACTTCAGGTGCCGTTTGAGTCGCACACTCTGAAAACTTAACGCTACGTTCTGAATGACTTGAGTGAAAAGTTGAATCAGAAAAATGGAATAAAGCTGGAATTTTCATCTATTAATAAATTTAAAATTTAACTAGGCTTTATTCCAACTTGGCTGTGGACAACGTGTTCAGCATAGATATTTAGCCTGAACTTTCTTTTAACATGTTTCGATCGTCGAAAAAGCTGAACTATTAATGTTATAATTTGTCTATCACATTCGTAAATCATTATGCCCGACGTCGTCGGTGCGTCGGGTGGAAAGTTAAGTTTGTCACAAAAATGAAGATCAACTGTGTCTGAGCCTTCACTCGACATAACCAGGAAAACTAGAAAAGAAATATTTTCGTTGAGAATAAATATTTTCGTTGCAAAGGAGTGAGGCGATGAGGGAAGAAGAAGAGCGCACAAAATTTTCTGGGAAAGGAACGCAGATAAATCAAAATGAATTAGAAAATGGAATTATTTGCAGTGGGAGGTCGTATTTTTAGCTCCTAAAGAGAGGGCAGATCAAGCTCTTAACGGTGTGGAGAAAGTAAAAATTGGTGCAGAGGGTAAGATGCTTTCGTAGAGCATTTTCTCAATAAAAAGGCGGCTTGCATCCCTGGCAATAATGCAATGCAGGAGGAAATATTAAACAAAACTTTTTTACCGGTTAGCGTACAGTTTAGCTTAATGCGAAACATATTCTCGCTGTGTTGAAACTTCATCGAAAAAGAAAAAAATTATCTGTCTCAAATGAATGCCATTGAAGTAGGTTCTGGCAGCGAATAATTGCTTACAATTTAGGGCTGATACGAATCAAAGCAAGAACTATTCAAGTACAACCTACTCTCACGTGAAGTATTCAAGATTTCTGTGGGCCCACACATGTACATTATTTAAAAAAAGAATTAACGAAACAAATTTTTTAATGACGATGACAAGACCAGCACGTTCATGTGTAAATATTCTAAAATGATGTATGTTGCGAATGAAAATCTTAAATTCTATTCTTGAGTCAATGCGCTCCGTAAGGGCGCTCAAAAAAGATAGTTTTCATTCTGTGGAAGCAATCAATTATAATATCTACAGAGTTGGATTTCAGAATGAGAAGAAGTTAAGTACGTATTAGTCAGAGCCCGACACATGACAACATGAAAAAGTTTTCACACACACATAAATTGCAACTGTACCTCCACAATGACATACTGGATCTGTGTCATGCAAGAAAATTCACCATCTCACACCCCTAGAAGGCTTTGCTAAGGAAAACACACCAATTCTAATGAGCAAGAGATCAGGATCGCATTACGTTCCCTGGGCCTATACACAGTCAATAATAGATCATTAATACAAAAAAGGGGTTGGGATGCTCGACTGAAAACTGCCGTGATAGAATCATTCTGAAATATTTTTGTCAGAGTGAAATGTTAGCTGGTTATGATTAGGTTACAAATTTTTAATACCCAAGCAGAAAAGGACTCCAAATAAAAGACGCAACTAAATTGTTTGAACACTATCATGAATATGAAATTTAGCTTGATTTCTGAAAGTATAAGAATATCTTTTATACTTCGGACCTGCATCGAAACGAATACAACTTCAATCGAATTATAAACAACAGAATAAAATCATAATATTAATCATACTATTAAATGAGACGATCCAAAATCGATAAGAAAAGTATGATACTACTCCAATATTTCTATACGCTGTTACGAACAACACCGATGTACAAATGAACAAAACTCAAGTAGTGAACATATCAAGTAATTCAAACGTACAGAGGGTCATCAATAAACAACATTTTCAATCAATACTTGAATACGTTAAATAAGGTATGGCACAACGAGGATTTGTACACACAGGACATTCAAATGAATAATCAGGCCCAGCCACTATCCCCGATAGGCTCAGGCAGTCACGTACCCTCTTAAACTCTTCGGTTTCCTCGACGTGGCCCAGCACGTGCTTTGTGAGGGCGTGCAAGATGTCCAGGCAGTGAATTTTGTCGCCCTTCGCGATGGGGAGATCAAAGGACACCAGGGCAACCGTGTTGGGCTTAGGAATGCCAAACGGACTGTCCAAACTGGCGATGAAGTCCGACAGTTGGTTGAAGTTGATGAACTGAGTAGCGTGCGGGTCGTACCTGAAAATATAAATGTTCCTAGAGCAGAGTGCGTGATGCACGAAGCGCACACTAATAAGCATCATTATTTCGTCCCTGCTGACTGCAGCACAAGGCTCATTGTTTGAGTTACTTGTAAAAATTGATTCGTGCAGCGTCTGTGTAATTAGACTGCCCGTAGTAAAAAATTGGTTCGGAGAGCCAAGTCTCGCTAATAAATCCTCACACTTTTTCATGGAGCGTTGGCCTCATTTCTTTCGCCCAAATTTTATTCAAGGACGGATAAGTAAAAATGTAACCACCGCCAAATGGATTTCACGACGGCAGTAAGTGAGTGTAAATGAATGTTAATGATTACCGCAATGTCCTTGTTTTAGAGTGAGAACGATAGAGGAGTGGTATATTTATATCTTTCAAGTTAAAATAACACATCACTTAAAAATTCAATTCTACATAAATTAATAAATTTAAATTATCGATTGTTGCGTTTGAGTAATACTTGAATAATGTTTTTGCAGTGCAATGGTTCGCGTATTTTCCAACGATTCATTCTCTCAAGTACCTATTTTGACTTTTTTCCTTATCCTAACGCGATACATGTTAGGACATACTTTTGTGTCCCTAGCAAAACAATCCGGGTGCCAGTTTAAAGAAGTCGATACAACAACTAAGAACCCTTTCTTAACAAAATTATTCTGCAATAAAAGCTCACTTGGACCACCGCACGTAGAACATTTCCAAGTCATCTTCAACGATGCCTATTTCCTCTTCTTTGTGCGCTTGATTGAAATTTTCGAGGATGACGGCGATATACATGTTGATGACGATCATGAAGTTAACGATGATGAAGGAGACGAAAAATGCGATGGCTATCACTGGATGACCGCAATCCCCGTTGGGTTGGTCTTTGTAGTTGGGGTCGCAGTCCGGCGGCTGTACCATGAGTGGGTCCAAGACATCGTTCCACCCGGCCGAGGTAATCAACCTGTAAAAGATGGCTAGGTCAGGCTGGATGATCAGGTGTAGGGACTTCAAGGGGTTAGTTCAGAGAGCTCAGAGGCTAGGAATAAACGAGGCTGCTTGGTTACAGGGCAAATAATTATAACGAGTAAGAATAACATGCAGGAACTTCAGAATACTGACGGCTTAACGGTTTTGGTGACTTTGCTTGAGGAGACTTTTAAGACTTTAAAAGAATTGGCTAGTTCTGAGTTCATATTTAATACGAACAATACGTTACATTGTACTTACAAATAAGCTGCCAGCTAATTAGAGTTTAGGTAATAATCATTAAACTCTAGTTCCTTTATTTTTACAAAATATCAGTTTAACGGATAATCATTTTTATTGTATGATGGGAACTGCCAATTAAAGTACATAGTAAGTTATTCGAAACTACCAATATTGAAGAAATCTAAGAATGTTGATGTTGATGGGAATAATATTTTATAGCCTTGGGGAAGCAAATAATGCTTTTACAATGGCAATCAGCATTACACAGAAGTAAAATAAAGTGGAATTTATGAATGAAAAATATTACGCAAGTGATATGTAGAGATCATCTCAGCCCCATCAATGCCCTGTGGAAGACGGTCGGCTGATAAAAGTTAAACTTCGACCTTAATCCACGGAAAGGAATTAGTTGTGAATGACATAATTGTACTTTTGGGTTGAATTGGGAAATACCCTAATCTTCATTTTTCATACATAAAACCCAATGAAAGTCATCAATGGTAAATATACTCTCTAGAAAATACTGAATAAGTCATACCAGCCGACAAAGCACGCAAAGTAAACCTGGCACTTTTTGGGAAGCAATTGCAGCATGAAACGTAGAAGTCTATTTGTTGACATTGAAGACACAGTGCAGTGGACTAAGTAGAGAGTAATGGTGTAGGTTATTAAATTGGACAACTTTAAGGGCTGTTTAATGTACCAATTCTGAAAGTAAAGCCTACAAAGAGATTATCTTCACGAAAATTGTACATGAAGCAAAAAGAAAACGCGGGACATTTTCCCTCACTTTCCTCTGAAATTAACTACTCGGGAAAAGAAACAAGCTTTTCTCTTCAATCGGTTTCACAACACTTAGTGAATTTACGCATATTGGAATATTATTGTCTTATCATTGTGACTATCAGTTTCTAAATACACGCAGTGCAACGAAATCTGCTTCTCAATCCAATTTCGTTTTCTTTTTATTTATGATTCAGAATGGAACTAGCAAGATTTTTGTGAAAGTCAGACCGCCCTAGCAGGACGCCACAGTACCTGAAGAGCAGCATCATGCTGCTGCCCAGAGTAGGGCCACAGTACCTGAAGAGCAGCATCATGCTGCTGCCCAGAGTCGGGCCACAGTACCTGAAGAGCAGCATCATGCTGCTGCCGAAGGTCTCGAAGTTAACGAGGTCATCGAGTGCGCCTCTTCTCCTCACGTGGCCGAACACAGCCATGCCGATGATGGCGTAGATGAAGGTGATGAGGAAAAGCAAGGCGCCGATGTTGAACAACGCCGGCAATGACACTATGAGGGCGAACAACAATTTTCGTATGCCTTTCGCCGCCTGCAATGAACAACAGAGTCGTTAGTGACTCGACCATCTCAGTAGAGCGAAGGCACGCTTGCCAAGTTCGTCGATTTCACGATTATGGAAGGTTTCGATAACATAAACCTTCTATCTAATACAGTTCAATATCAGATTATTTTCAGAGCACCTCGAGTCAGTCGATGGAAGTTGTAATTTTTCGTTTTACATCTCAACCAGGGCTTCTGAACCTTTTTACCCCTGAGGAGCCGTTGCGTTCAACAACAAAACTAGTTAGATATGATGTCTATACTACAATATTACCGTAGCCAACTAAAAATATACTGTGCGTTTTAGTAATATTGTGTTTATGAATTAAATAAGAACTCATAAGTGCATCGGCTCATATCACTTGTTCTTGCGGAGCCCTGGGACCTTTAGATGGAACCTGAGGGCTCCTTGGGACCTGAGGGCTCCTCGGAACCTGAGGGCTCCTCGGGACCTGAGGGCTCCTCGGGACCTCAGGTCAGATGAGAAACGCAGGTCTAAGCTAACGGAGGGACAAGTTCCGAACCAATAATCTCGAAAATAAATAATGGCTCAGATCTAAAAGAAAGTACTTGACTGAGTCATCTTCATTTGTACACTCAAATCAAAATTAGATTTGATTAATGGTCGGTGCAACGCTCCCAAATCCACATGAAATGTGGACCAAGGAGAGGGAAGAGATGGGACTGTTAAGTGTGGACTATATGCAGAGAATGGGGAATCTATTTGCAAGGTGTGTTCTCACACAGGATTCCCTACGCATAAAAACAGCAAGATTAGAATTAAGAGTAAGAAAAGACATTGAAGAGATGAAAAAAGGTGTGAAAATTGAAAGAAGCAAAGTGGGCACGAAAGATAAAAGTCCCAAAGTCTTATCTATGGTCGAAGTAACCTAGCAGTGGCCCCCTGAGGACGCCAGTCCCCGTGGATTAGGGTACAGGAACTCCAGGACCTCACCCCTTCTGAGTATCTTAAGCTCTCTGAGGAGACAGCAATCCCTTGTCAATCAGTTGTCTCCATCAATAACTTAGCGAGCTTATAGAATTGGAGCTGCTTGTTCTCAACGACGTTTAATCTTGAAAAAAGATGGACGCGAGCGTTTATATTGGTGGATTATTACGAAATACTTTTTTAAATCTGTGAATAAATATCACATATGAATTAGAACACTGGGATTGGATTAGGTGGTTCACTTCACGTCTCTTGAATAAATCTTTAGTTAAGGTCCAAATATGAAATATGAACAAAGGTTAAATACCGTAAAACTGTACCGTATGACGTTTAACGTCCGGCCTTTATAATATTGTCTGTCGAGCTCATTTTGGTACGATTTTCTACTTTACATCGCAGCATTTGCCGTATCATGGCTTTCAAGCCAAGTTTCGCAATACACCGCAACATTAAGCATGAAATTCATGCTCTAAAGCTGGCAAATTAGTCAAGAAGAATGGTTTCGTAGTCGTAGATGCCTCATTTAAACGTAGAAGCTATGATTTTCCCACGTTCGATATTTGACCAACTCAGGTAGACATGAATCACAGTTACTTTATATTGAATTAAATTAGGCCTTATTATTTCGAAATTAGTTCAAATTTAGGAACTTATTTAGCGCGCCAACTCGAGTAGCAGTACTGAAATACCGAGGCACCGATTCTACGCATTTCTTCACCCGATCCTTGATGACTGGCGAACAGAATAGGGCTTATGGGGATGGTGACGGGAAATGAATAAGGTGGATATAAACGACCTTAGTTCAAATACTGAGTATCGTATTTTAACGGACGTAATGAAGTGAATTGAAGAAACTTGAAATTGGAAGTTCTATTTTTGAAAATTGCGAATTCCGCTTTGCTTTTTTCGGGCGGTTGTGATGAAGCTGACGCCGAAAATTGCGTTGCGTTTGAAATTAAATTCAGATATTGACAGGACTTGAATTTACTGGCCGCATCTCCGCCACCTACGGCGCAAAGCGTATCACAGCTACGAGGCTGATCCCTCCAAGGGCTGCCTAGAACCCCGAAATGGAGTCTAACATGGGAGGTTCGGGTATGCTTTTCACTTTAGCAAGAATAAATTTCTGAGAGCAGGAATGCGTTCACAAGTATAAGCATAGGAAGAGGCCAGAATAATATCACGTACAAAACAGTTTACCAGAGAGTTGCGCACACTTTGGATTCGGGCATTGTGTCGGACATTGAGATGTGCAGGAAGCTCATACTTGCATATAATATGAATGGTCAAAAGAGTTCATTAATTCGTGTGCTCATGAGTTAATATTTTCAAGTTCATAAAGGGAACACGGATCGTGCTAACGAACATACAAAGTTTGTGCCACCACATGTGGACTTTTGGGTGGAGCACAATGAACGAGTCATGCAAAAACTTGTGGCGGCATACATTATTAACAAGAGAAGAATATCCCTCTCAACCGTAAACTCGATCATTTTAAATGAGGTAACGAAGATGATTAATTAATACAAACAATGCGAGCTTTACTTTAATACATTGTTACTATAACGACTTGGCTAAATTATTTTGGAAGTCTAAGTAAGCAGAACAACTCTACTGAAACGATCTAATCTAAGCAATCAGTATCTAGAGTAACGTTGTGAGCTATGCAGACCACTGCACAGACTCTGCGTTCCGGTGGTCGGAAACAAGTTAGTAGGCAAACGGAAGGCGCAAGCGTTATGAGGTCCACGGAAGTCTGGTACAACTACAGCGCTGCAGCTCTAGAGTTAGAAACTACCAACGAGTAGGATTGCTTGTAACTACAAATACAGTACTTCAAATTTCATTACATGAATCGAGTCTCGGCTCTATCGAGCTACGACTAAGATTTCACGTCAGTAAAATTCATTGGAAAATTGTACGGCAAGAAAAACTAGATAAAAACACAATAATGCACGTAATGAACTCGTTTAAGTTTCATTCAAAAAAAGGAAACTAATACGGAAAGTAAAATTCAGCTTGGGCATGATTTAACGGGAACTTTTAGGGTTGAAAATAGAAAGAATTAGCTCAGCCATTCCCGTTCACGAGTTGCTTCCTTTGAGAGCTTTCGATTCATTCATCATCAGCAGCCTTGCTTTCAAGAACTCGTTGTTCATATGCCGACTCGATAAGCTGGGAAGCAGTGGAGGGATTGTACACAGATTCCTACAGCAGGACAACTGTGCGGGTGTGTAGTTGTGTGGCAAGTTATGACGTCAGCTGAACAAATAAGAGCACGTGTGCTCCCAGCTTACAGAGGCTGCGCCTAGTCAGGTGTGCTCGATCATGCATTTAATTATTTAAGGAAAGTCTCTCACATTACGTTGTGGGCGCAACTTAATTGCACAACAAATTGACCATGCGATTTCAGGTTCACATCACTTACTGGACTGGGACTCAGTGACGTCATTTGGAATCCAGGACGAAAGCAATTTGAGTGTAATTGAGTAAAAATTGCGCGAGTTCCGCGTGACGTCACGCCCAACATGCTCGAAATGGCGTGGTCCTGAGCCCTCTACAAGCCAACGTGTAACTGCTCTTAAGAAACGGCCAGAGGGACGACAGAAATCCACGAGTGCCAAAAATCTCAACTCGAAAGGCAGTTACTTTTATTTTCAAGGCGAGAAAACGAGCGAGTCTGTTCAGGTACACAGGAAATGCTCCAATGAGTCAGCACTTGTGGAATTCGTACCGCAACGATGCAACTTACTTTCGAAGAAACATTACGTCGCCAATGCTTTCATTTCTTAAAATTGTCTCGTGAAACATCGTGAAACTTTATAAATATTTCCAGGCATGCAACTGCAGTGTCGTGTCGTACAAGAATACAAATGCACTGTAATCAACGCCTTTACAACGAATCCTCGAAAACGAAAGAAAATCATTGAACCAGTAAATTTATTTCTTTAAAATTTTTGCGGCTATGGTAGAAAGCTTTGGATTATGAAGGTTCATGAGTTAATTGCCGGTCCTTTTAAGAATTGAGCGATCATTAAATGGCGGCTCTGAGGGGCACAACTTTATGAAGTGAGCAGTGATTATGGGCAGTTTCGAGGGGTAACATTTTATTAAAAGTGGAAGAAAACGGGCAAGGAACAGCGGCGCAGTCCCAGAAAGTAGACGAAACTAATCCAGCAAAAAATAGCCAACACTAAAAATTACGAGTTACAATCAATTACAAGAGTTCCAATGACAATAAAAGAGCAAAGAGTTTGAGTGGGCGAGCTAAAGAGGGGTGCAGTTGTGAAAGGTGCAGAAATATCTTTGTACCTGTCCGAAGAACGAGTTCTTGCCATTCACTGTAGGCTGCAACGAGATCATCACTATGTTAGCATACGTAGGACAGCCACAGCCCCAAGCTCAGCCACAGCCCCAAGCTCAGCCACAGCCCCAAGCTCAGCCACAACCCCAAGTTCAGCCACAGCCCCAAGCTCAGCCACAGCAATACTTCTGTAAAAGCCGCATCCATACTTCTGCAAAAGCCGCATCCACACTTCTGCAAAAGCCGCATCCATACTTCTGTAAGGGCCGCATCCACACTTCTGCAAAAGCCACATCCACACTTCTGCAAAAGCCGCAGTCACAACCTCAACAAAAGCAGCCCTCAACCTCCACACAGTCACAACTACAGCCACAATTATGGTTTTGCTGTAGCCATTGTGAAATGGTTCTCCTAAAACAATAGTAATACATACTTCAGCTATATCATTACTTCAACCTGAGTTGAATGAGGGTCACAGTACGGCAAAGCCGAACCATTGCCATGGCCATTGCTATGTAGCAGTCATACTTTAAATATGACATAACAGTGACAGCCACACCACAGCTACCATAACGCCACAATCAGAGCTGCACTATGTACTGCCACCACCGTGCCACAGCCACACCACAGCCACTACCATGCCACAGTCACAGCCACCACTGTGCCACACTCGCAGTCACCTAACAGCCACACCCACCACCGCGCCACAGTTACACCCACCACCATGCCACA
>VOMN01134764.1:0-11749 GCA_014899125.1 Orchestia grillus | reverse complement strand
GGTTCAGGCATGCAAGCGGGGCATGTGGGGTTCAGGCATGCAAGCGGAGCATGTGGGGTTCAGGCATGGAAGCGGGGCATGTGGGGTTCACGCATGCAAGCAGGGCATGTGGGGTTCAGGCATGCAAGCGTTGCATGTGGGGTTCAGGCATGCAAGCGTTGCATGTGGGGTTAACTTCAACTTCTATGGTTCCATGGTCACCGCCGCAGCAACCTATCGGCTGCTCAATACGGTTACTTCCATGCAGCACCTACCGCTTCGCCTCCATACCGCCGTTGTACTGCCGTAAGGGAGCTATTGCACAGTGCGATACTACGTTTTACGGGTTTCTACTTTTTACGTGCATAAAGATAGTTCTGTTCTACGCTATAAAAAATCGGCGAAGAAAAATTCGCTGCGCACAGCGCAGTGCCGCAGTCGTTATGTCTGCTTTAGGACGTTACGGCCGAGATTTGCCAGTAGCTAGTAGCTAATTTCTCGCCCTTAGAAATAATCTGCTCAAAATCTCCCAGAATATGTCAGAAAACCACTTACGCGGCGAAAAATGGCCTGAAACCTACAACGCAAATGTACTAATTTCTTATAGGGTTTTTCCGTCGCATAGATGCAAAAATTTCAGCAGTCTAACCACCCAAATAACATGTTCTACATACTGACTTGGGTCACAAATGGCGCCATGTATTCGTGCGAACTAGCAGTGTCGTCAAAGACTTGTAGCCTGAGAAAAATACCGGATTAGCTTTTGGACCACGAACATGCTTGACTTAGATATTGCTGTCCTCTGGATAATCGGGTTTCATATTTGAAATACTAATACTGTCTGGCACCTTGATTTCTTTCAGTTGTCATGAGGAAGTTTAGCCATAAGTTTTAGCCATTCTATAGTAACCCTGGTAAGAATAGAAGAAAAAAGATGTAATTCTTCGAGAGACTCAGCAGCGTATTCTCCCGAAGTATTTGGAGAATGGTTACTTTTAACTCAGTGGACGATTGAATCAACTTTGCCACTATGAAAATATCCCAAAAAGTTCATTACAGGCTACTTGGCTGTTGTGTACACTATGGTCTGCGTTATAAAATAAATAACAGAACTAGGTAAAGGAATGAGCCGGTTTTGAATAATATAGCAGAAAAAGGGGTAGTTATGATTCAGAAGCAACTAAAATTTTAAGTCTTGAGTACTTGTACATGCTGAGTCAAAACCAGTGTCGACTTGCATTCTTGTAAGCCACGACTTAGGCTCTAGTATCAGTGTGGCATAAACCAGCATTTTTACGTCAATGCTCTACTTGTTGTGGGAGATGTTCATGGTCATCATGCGAGTGGCATTTTCGTAAGGCAAGACTGATTCTCCTAGCATAAGCAGAAAACAGATATTAGAAAAAGATCAACGGGTGAATGTTACGCCTGAGTGAATTTATTAAAAAAAATTTTTGAAACATCAGACTGAATGCCATAGGAACTTCACAAGCAAAGAGGTTGAGCGAAAAAACAGAATCATTGAATAATGAACACTTCATTGAGAACTACAATTGTGTTCATGTGTTGTTCAAATTTAAAAGCAAGTTCAATTTCATTTGACATGAAGCCATGGAACGAAGGGCAAAAAAAAAAATTATCCAAGAAGAGAATCTAAGCGTTACGGTCAGAAAACTTATGAGCGTTATATCAAACATTCGAATTCTCCGAGCACTTACAATTATTAGGATACTGAACCCACAAACCTACATGACGAGTTGAAACAAACATCTCGGCCCCAACATGGAACGCAGTCAGAGAGAGTAATAGAGACGAGGACCGTACAGGAAGAAGTGAGGTGACTAGCTGCCCCAGTCACTAAATGAGAATGATGTTCAGGCCGAGAACGAGACGTGTAGATGAAGAAGACGATGAGGTTGAGCACGAGCTGGAGAAGGGGGGGTCATAGCGGGAGAGACGAGCTCCAAGTGTGGGACTAAGACGAGGCTAAAGTGGAGGTGCTGGTTTGGATGCTGCAGCTGGTACTGCTGCTCTAGCTGCAGCTGGTACTGCTGCTCTAGCTGCTGCTGGTCCTGCTTTTGGTACTGGTGCTACTGCTGGTGCTGCTGCTGGTACTGCTGTTGGTACTGAGGCTACTGTTGCTGCAGCTGGTACTGCTGCTGTAGCTGCTGCTGGTGCTGCTTTTGGTACTGCTGCTACTGCTGGTGCTGCTGTGGGTGCTTGTACTACTGCTTGTGCTGCTGGTGTCGCTGTTTTTAGGTAACTGTTGTTGTTTGTACTGATGCAATGGTAGCTGATTGAGCTACTTCAGCTACTGAACTGTGACTGCTGCTAAAATTTGATGCCCAACTTTTGTCACACTAGTAGCAGGAGTAGAGCTCAATTCTATGCTCCCGAGCACAGTTGGTGCAAACCTCAGCTTTGCTCTACTCTCTTCATCTGGTGCAGGCATCACCACTGCTCCCATAATGTTATACTTCATAACATGAGCCTTCATAACCCTGATCACAAAGTAACTACTGGAACCGCAGCACTGACGCTCTGTAACCGAGGATTTTTTTCGTGCCGTAGAAGTTTTCATTGAAACATTTTAATATAAATAAATAGTGATTTGGGATAATGATTACTGAAACTGATGTCTACCTGCTTCGTGGCAGAGCGTGTTTACGGTGGCATTCCCTGAAGAAAGGTTCCAGAGCTCTACGTGCTTTCACCGAGACCATTTTCTGTTTAATAATTGATTAAACTTTCCCCTTGACCAGTTCAGTCATGGCACGTTCATATTTAAAGCCCGTAAAGCAGCCATGAGTTTGAACTCGACTGAAACAAATATAAATTGCTGTGCCTCTGAGCCCCTGTAATTTTCAAATATACTGTCTGATTGACAAAATCCCCTCAAAACAGTAATTTTACATGCACAGTAAAATTTGCTACGCTAAAAATATTTTGCTAAATGCATATTGCAACATCTTCCCAGATCGGTGGAGTGATAACTATAAAAAAAAATCGAATACGAGAGAACTAGTCTACGTGCAACGTAAAATATATTTCGCTGTTGTCAAATCGTTGTACATTATTTCAGTTGCCTCATTTTCAATTGATTATTGAAATTTTATTATCGTCTCAAACCAACCATCTATACAGCCTTTGTCTTGAACTGCTGCTTTGAAATATTCGTTTTAGTACTGCAGCGTGAAGATTTCTCAAATATACAATATAATACGGGAAGATACTCTACCTGTTTTATACATATTTTAAGCACGTGCTACCCTTCAAATCACCTAGTCAGTTAGACTATCGTCTTGAAGATATTGTATCACTTTGATACCCAACCAGGAACCGCAGAAATTGACACTCCTAGTTACGTCACTTTGCTTTGGGAGACTCGTTCTGCTACTAGCGACGTTGGGCCAGTACTTCTAGTCAGTCTACTTTTAAGAATATAAGGGAGTCATAAATTAGCTAACGAATCCTGATTTAGAAAAGGATGTAAGGAGATCTTTAACCGATCAAATAGAGGAGTCATAGAGCCGTAAACTTAAAATATCAATCGCTTCCAGAGCCTGATAACAAAATCGACATCTTTGCGAAAAGAGAAAATTCTCATATTCATTCAATGTGCATTGCTTTTGTCCAGGAAAGATTTATCGTTGCTTTTAGCCAGAAGCTCTAGTTATGAGTATTCAAATTCCTGGTGGAGATTTCACGATGAAGGTAATCCACATCTACTGTGTAATTATCATAATACAGGACGCCCTTCATGTTTGGAATTTCTACGTACGCTTCAGAAGGGCTGATACGCGCATAAATAACTTCACTATTATTTGAAACGAATTATGCCCATTTTGTGTGTAGAAAAAATATTATTAGTGCAAAAATGTCTCTTTGTAATTTATGTTTTCATTTGAATACTAATTATACGATATATGGAATGGCCACCTGTAGATGTCCTCAATTTTTAGACTGTACAGCTGATATACAACTGTTTTTAATTGCATTTTGCTTCATTTACAATAATTTAAGAACGTTCGAATTTATTAGATAGAAAGGGATGACTATTTCAAGTGATAAACATCTATAATTAACATTCAAACTTTCCATGCCTAGGTAATTTAAATCATTAAAATTTCACTCAAAGCTCTCGCATTCACAATGCCTTATGTTTCGAGGCATCAAAGGCATCTGCTTGAAGAATTAATGACCTCTTTCTTACTATGATGAGAAATTGAGACGTAAAGATTCATTATTCTTCGTTCATGGTGGACAAATACAACTTAAATAAATTCTAAAGTTAGTTGAATACTGGTTGTGAAAACCGTAGAGTTTAATTTACCGTAGATTTTTATATGTCTATGAATGCTTCCAGCCGCATTATCAGATTCAAAACCTTCGAACTGCATTGAAAGTTACTTCCGTAGTTGCGTTTCTGTCCACACCTATCATTCTAAAACATAAATTTTTTTGAGTTAACACTATATGCTACCCTCTCAGTCGAAATAATAATTGATATGTTTTGAGAGTAAACATTTTATCTTCAAACTTTGAAATATAAATTTCAGCAATCATCTTATTAATGAAACTTTTAGGATTTTTCTAAGACAGACATTTATTTTTAGAATGCTCCTGGGCAGATTTAAAACTGCCGAGGCGCAATTTGGTTATCGATCGTCATCTATTATTTAGTACAAAATTTCCTTCATTTTATTCTCACACTTGATGAATTATCTATTATCACTCTAATAACTTTAGCCGCTCGAAAATAACTACAGCATAGTTTAGTTCATATCAGTTTAACGGTACGTGCATTGAAACGAACACACAGAGGTACAAACAAAAACATCCTTTTACCACGACTCGATTAGTGAGTCGCCCTGAAATGCGTCGCTCAG
This sequence comes from Orchestia grillus, assembly GCA_014899125.1. Taxonomy (NCBI): domain Eukaryota; kingdom Metazoa; phylum Arthropoda; class Malacostraca; order Amphipoda; family Talitridae; genus Orchestia; species Orchestia grillus. The sequence continues at coordinate 6,881 of VOMN01134764.1, read as the reverse complement.
TGCACGGCTTTAGCGAAGTGCGCACTGCATTCAGGTGAGGGAGTTCAGGGAGCTGCTAAATGTCACGTTCAGCTTAGAGAGCTGCAGAGTGCAGTGTCCAGCTGAGCAAGCTGCTCACTGAAGGTCAAGTAAGCACTCATGATCGAGCCATGTGTGAGGGCATGATCACACAGGCATTGCGCACCCCCTCAGCGTCATAGGGGCATTTTTTTCAACCAGAAAAATAGATGGCGTTTGTGATCTACGTGAATTTTGTACCACTGTAAAAACACGTGATGAAACACATCCAACTGTCAATGATTGTGTTTTAGGCCCAAAAAATTGTGTTAACCATAAATCAGACGTGAAATAAGTGGATCTTTATCGATTATTCTCTCAATTACCTGCATGAACAGCCCCAACATGATGGTTATGTTAAACTACGGACAGTTTTAATTAAGCTGGCTGCGAAATAATTGGTAACTTGAGAACAACCCAGTTACCACTGCTGCAGACTATTTTATGCGAAAAAACTGATCCTACTCCTCATAAAAATAGGCGATTGGTCACTGGGTTTCTGCATCGAAAAAAGTATTTGAAAATCTTAAAAGCTGGACGAAAAAAATACAGTATAATCAGAGAAATTTCACACCCAAAATACTGTATTGAAAATATGTTTAAAGTGTAACTCACTTATTATCATTTTTGAAGAGTTTGTGAAAGGAGAAAATACAAAGTACCTCTCTAAAGGCATGCTTGCCGTGATTGAAGAGGACACCTCAAGACGCATTTTTCATGAAAATGAAAACAGCAGTTCGCTTACTGGACCATCACCTCGTAGTCAATTCGTGAAGCAGCGTGATCTCTCAAATCTTCTCCCGCAGTACAAGAGGATAAAATCTGACGTCAATTCACAAGGACTTTTTTTTGGGTGCATCGTTTAAAGTTGATGCGCAGAATTGAGTGTCGCTCCAGGGCCTGTGGCCTCACACGCTCTGGAATAAATCAAGCTGTACGAGTAGAGGCTCATTCTTCATGACTCTGCCTGCTTCGTGGCGCTCATTCCTTCGAGAGTAGTGAACGCTTGCAATTAATACCAGGGCTTGATCTGCGATCGACGCTTTCAAGAGGACGGCATACTCGCACCCTGAAAATTTCGTTTAGACGGCATTGTGTTATTCATTGAAGGAAAAGAGAACGAGAGAGAGAGAGGGCATGCGGGTAAGGTGTAGCTAGAGAGGCTCTGGCAGCCTGCCTCTCTCTCTCTCACTCTCTCTTTCTCTCTCACTCTCTCTCAGTTAGGCCCCCACAGAGTTCCCTAGCGACCCTCTACTTTGCCCAGCCCTCCTGTCGAGCTCTTGCCTGCAGATGCGTCGTGGGCACCTACACAATCTGCGTCTTGCAGAGCTTCTTTAAAATCTGCACGAAAATACGTTCAGTTTTCATTCAAAACAAATTGTTATATCGTACAGGCATAAGGTGTGGAGATAGATACAGTATAAGGATGTTACATGGGTAGGTAGGTGAACGGGCATGGTTGTTGTGATGGTGGTGATGTGGGGGACAGCCGGCGTGGTGAGAGTGGGGCAGGCCTGTGATCAATACGAGGGCAGAGTCGGCGCACCGACAGTATGGTCCCCAACTCCGCCAGTTGAAGAACCAAGTCGCTTGTCTGCTCCAGCCCCGAGTAATCCAGAAACTGAGCCTCGATAAATCCTTCATTGTGGGCAAAAGCCCGCAAAAAAGTCGCTTTCCAACTAATTCCTCCCAAATTTTTGGTGACTCATAGAAGGGAAATTTGGTTGGTTGCAGTGAAAAAACTTCCCCGGTGTTCGCTTTGTTACTCTGAATATTATAGACGAACGAATAAAATTGTGTTCTTGTTCCGCAGGAAGGCTCTGAAAATACTGGAGCATGAATTTCAGTTCCATTTTGACCACTGTTTAGATGGTGGCAGTTGAAATGCATCAACTCCAACGTCCCCGGCCCCGTTTACGCAACGCACACTGACGAGCTGCGGCAGTGGTCGACATGGTGGGGGTCTGAAGGCAGGAGCAAAGCACGTTCAAAAGTTGTTCTTTTTGAACCGTTGCTGTTGCTCTCAAAGCTTCCAATGCCTTGATTTGCAACAGCCTTTGCTTCTGCTGTTGCTGCCGCTGTTGCTGCTGCTGGGCCCCAAAATTCTCGCCCAACAACACCAACAATGACCATGGTCTCCGCCGCCGTTGATTCTGGACAAAAGGTGCCTAAGGGCCACCTCACGGCGGCCTTGATGTTGCTCATGGCCTTCGCTACTCCGGTGCTGGCTGATGCACCTACGTGAGTATCTGGGTGTTTCAGCAGTAATTCATCTAGTTACGATTTCATTTTATCTGTATATATGATTGACAGTGCGTCACTAACAAGAGTTTCACACAGTTTAGCAAGCCAGTCTCGCGCTCTTTCTGAGTTTCATGCTGCCTATCGCTTCTTGATCACACGTTCACAAATTTTTATCTTTTCAGTTCATCAGAGGAAAACTGCTGAAGACAATGACAGTATGGCAGCGAGTTCACTCCATCTCACTAACTCATCCAACTTTTGCTCCTTGGAGCTCACTTGCACACCAGCTCAAGTGTGCTGAGGCTTTATTACGCACATAAATAATTGCACCCTAAGTTTCCAGAAAGCACTGGGACGCCGTGCATTGCCATTACTCTTGGGCCTCTTTCTCTTCTAGACGCACTACGGAAATCTTGTGTAACTGTCCAAAGTTAACCTAACCTTTCTTGAACGCCTGTCGAACCCTAGCTGTAAGAAAATAAGTTCGTACCAGTTGCTCGCTCTCAAGTTCGCTCTAACTTCCCAATGATGGTTTTCGTGAGATGTTGTATTCCTCAAAAGGAAAGGCACCTCAATGGAAAACATTGATGAATTGAAGAGTTTGAATTAGACGATTCCCAGGCATGGAATTGGTGTCCGCCAGATGAGAGGGCGCTCAAGAATTTCATATAAAGTAAACTCATCCCAGGAACTGAAAGTTGTATTACTTGCTGATATACTCGTTAAACACAAAATAAATTACTGTCTATTTGATGGAGAATAATTTGAAATAAGTTAAGCATCCCTACTATAATATTTCAGTAATCAATTCACTAACATAAGAAACCTTTGTAGGCCAGATTTTCAGTTGAAATTGTTTGGCCTTTTTTGTTTACGTTCACTTGAATAACTGATCAATATCTCAGCTATACCTGTTATCATGTCCGAACTTGTACCAATAACAATCCGCATTTTCAGCATGAGACATCGTTTCAGTAAAAACTTGAAATAGCTTTATGCAATTTGATAGCTTGTCTATCATCTTCAGGCATGTGTCAAAAGAGAGATAAACTCAAAATAATTGGAAATATTCTCGAGTACACCTTGGGTGGCTGAGAGCATGAGGAGCGAGATGAAGTCTTGCTTTCAGCAAATGAACGGAGTTCAGCAGTTAATTGAACTAAATATTCATGATTGATTTCGAAGAACTACGCCACTCTAAAGATGGTCGTGGAGGAGTAATCAATTTCAAAAGAATTATTCACAGCCTGAAGACTATTCTGTAAATCATACAGCCAAATTAAGAAAGACGTTTGTCTTTACAAACTTTCCTTCAGAAGGTAACTCTGGCATACATAAATTTATAATACCGTTAGGGAAGTAATATTTTTAAGTTATTCTTTAGGAATGTTAGAAAAATTACTGGCCTGCTGTACAAAATTACTTCAGTGATTTTTTTTAGTTTCGCTTCTGAAAGAATAGGTTGGGTTGGCTCTAGCCCTGAAATCAGACCAGGAAATGTAAGGAGATCCTTTCCTTTTCAGCGGCAATAAAAACATTGCCAATATGTTAAAAGGAACCAATTCACCTGATGTTTGTACTGAACTAAGTTCACAAGATTTTTTCCATATTCATTACAAAGAGAACATTGAGTCTGAACAATATTTCTGCATACATTTGAATGTAAGAAGTCATTTGGTCTGGGTGACTGTTACCTTACAGTGACATGAATGCCATTCTTACCCAGTGGGAGGTATCTATCGAATTAGTGATACCAGTCAATTAGACGTGCGAAACCATGTGGTGGCACCGACTCAGCGATGTCAGCAATAGGTATTGACCTTATTTATGGTATCAAACAGCAGGAGGTAACTAATTTCTCAGCTGATTATCGCTACAGTTTCAGAACACATTGTGTATCGAATACATTCAAGTATCTTTACTCAACAAAACACAGATCAACGGAATTATGTTTTTCCAAAATTTTTATGCTCAGCGACTGAAAGCAAGCAAATTAAATTTAGACTGAGTGGAATGTTTAAGAGCCGCTTACGCGAATGTTTGGGCAGTGAACTTTTCTTATTCTCCAGTTAATCTATATTTCCATTATTACAAATATAACCGATCTAGCGTATGCTGCGAAAAGAACTCTGAAGTAGAATCCAGTGTAGAGTGCAGGATTGTAGATTCATGAACTAAAATATTAGCGTGTACATTGCTCACAAGAAAACAAGATCACGAGATTAATTTTGAAATCAAGTTAAACGAGAAGATAGGGGCCGTGACTCATACCCTGTAAAACACATCAGTAGTAATAGTTCCGGAGTCTTGGAAGCTAGTGTGACTCAGAGAGCTAATACCTTCTCTGCCATGCAGATTTTTCTACATCTTAAGTTATTTAGACACTGAAATGTTTTCCGATATGTTCAGACAAAGATCTTTGACTATCATTAAAGTTTAAAGCATTTTGTCTTTTTTCCGCTCCTTTGACAGAGCAAAAGCCTTAAGGTCCTTCTTGGAAATTCTCCTGGCGTAAGTAACTATTGACTTAAAATTGTAAAGCCTATTTGATAAACATAGAGCGGAATCACTGTCAGCTATTTTATAAAAAAATCAGCTAATTTTTTTTCACCCAATATATGTTTATCAAAGCAATTTCTTAACTTCATATAAATATTACGACACATTTCTGATTAGGTCATTGAACCAAGCTGGACATCACGAATATCTTTTAGATAACTCAATTGCCAATTTAAAGCGGTAAATGGTATTTAAAAATGAACTTAACTTGGAATGCTGTTTTAAAGGAATTTTTCCCATCCCATAGTCTTTTCAGTTTTCAAAGAGGAAACAGCTGTTTCTGAAAAGAATGCGTAGCGAAAATCTGACTGAGATTGCACAAAGCTACTTCTGTGTTCCCTTCATCTCCAGGTACCGCCCAAACGTGGAAGAGGCTTTCAAGTAAGAGTCATTCGACTTTTATTTTATCGCAAGGAAAATGTTCGTGTCCAGAGTGTAATTAATTGGTGTTATGCTAGAGTATGTCTTCCTTATTTGAAGCTTTGCTTGACCAGATCTCTTTGTTACCGTGTATTGAGTTTGTAGAGCTTTTTAAGGTATTTAGTGTCAAAAGGAGCTCACTAACATGGTTGTTCTCTAAGTTCTCTAGTATTTAGGTTGACGCTGTAGTGCTTTATCTCCATTTTCACATGCTACTGTTGTAAATACAGCTTTGCTCTTGATTCTGTGGTATGTAATTCCAGGTTCATCAATTTGTATAGTCTGTCTCGCAAACTTAGTTGGTCAACGATATGTTATACGTTGCTTTTATACATCAATGCGTGATTTGTATGTTTTATATCTTTATTTTGTTTGGGCTGTCTTCTATATCCCTTCGATCATAGACAATGTTGTACAGGCAGTGTTGACCTTGAAACAGGAATCCCTCTTCTGGCTGTTTTCTTACCGCACATGCACGACTGATAATATTAGGATACCCGCATGACATGCATGTCTTCATGCATAAAAAGGACTGCTTGTTTTCGTGCTTAGAATCAAGATCGAGCTCAGTATAAAATTATCCCTGTTTTCGGAACGCTTGCATCAAATTCCTTTTTGTTTTAAGTTCCAAATTTTTAGGAATGTATTCCGGCTGGTCGAGCATTCACTCCCAAACCACATGACACAGCTTCCGCGACCCGTTACGAGCGAAGTCAAGTCACACGAGCAAGTAGAGGTTCGTGGTTTCCTCGGCTGATGTCCGGCAAAAAAATTTGCATCGAATATTCGTAATATTTGAGAACGGTACTAGAATGTTTAGCAAAAACTGTACGCATCGTACTTGAAATGCTGTTTGAAATATTTCTATCAAACAAGTTTCCATCGCATAGTGCTAGTGTTTTCTCGACCAGGACATTTATGTGACCCCAAACAGTTAGCATGTTAAAATGCTCAGTATAAATAAACAAAATTTTGATTGATTTTCCTCGAATAGCAATGACCCTGCAGATACAAACAATTGTATAAATGTAATGAATGTGTATATTTCACGGACCCCTGGTATGATCAGTGTCAAGTCATTAGATAAAACGAATGCTGCTATCCAGCGATGACGAAAGTTTCTGTGAAGGTAAGTCTTCCGACCGCAGCATGCTAATCTATTCCGTACCTTTTGATGTGTGATAAATCTGATGAAGTGCTAATACATCTGTTCCGTGGATTAGAGCTAAATTCGGGGAAAACGGTCATTGTCCATTTTCTCATCTATGTTTTGAAATGACAGGTGAGTAGCGTTGTTCTGTACTATCGGTTAAAATGAATGTGCTAAACTTTCTTGTGAGTTTACCATTATGAAGCTGCGACGTAATTTAAGATGAATTACTCCTGCAGAAAATGTTTACCTTTTATTCCTCAGATGCAACAAATTTACTCGTTTACCATAAAAATTATCTGGTTCATTATTTTATGTATAAAAATTCCTTACGAAAAACGTGTTCTTCAAAATAAAAGTTTGCAATCGCTTTATGCTCTTCAGTGTAATCAGGTTGTAGGTATCATTTTCTGGAATAAGCCTAATATTTTTGAGATATTTCAGAATAAAA
>VOMN01134759.1:0-10355 GCA_014899125.1 Orchestia grillus | reverse complement strand
TTGTAAAGCACCATAGGAAACACAGAGCAAAGCGCAATCAGGTCTCAATAGTTCAAAGCTTCTCATAAACTTGACCATTTATTAGAAATTATGCGAACAAATGAGTCAAAGTTCGCTACATGGTTTGCTCTAACACATTATACACAATAACTTCATAGACACAGCTAGGGGAAGAAAACATATATAATTCTTCAAAATACATAGAGTGGTCTATATAATTTTCAATGCGAATGACACAATATCATACATCAGTAAAACCATCATAGATGAATTTAATTGTATAAGAATATTATAGTGCGTACAAATAGTACAATATTCTACTGAGGATTATTTAGCACGTTCTATCCCATTTGTCTCCATTAGGTCTGTGAAAATGTTTGTGGTCGACTAGTACTTTACAGTTGGAACGCAAGAATTCCGACACTAAGTAAAAAAAATAGTTTATTCCGAAATCACACACAAGGTATGGGTCACATCGGTTTTTCAGTATAAAGACTACACCTTTACAATTAGGTGGGGATCTCACGTTCACATTCCAGTTGTGATTTATAGTTCACTAACCTAATGTTCAGCGCGAAGTGGTGATTAGCACGTTGGATTAAATATTAACCAAAAACATCGTATGGTTCTTTGTTTATTCTTGATAAAATACAAAGGAATTACAGTTGACAGATAGACTGCGAAACAATAAACAAATAGTTGAAACTATTAAGAATTATACAGAATGAAGCATCGATAGATCGAACAGAGTTGTGGTTCAATAAATCTTCACTGAATTTGTAAAGACAATAAACCGAGAACATGAAGTTGAACATGTGACTAAATACCTATATAAAATGAAACAGTCATGCCTTGAAATAGAGTTAGGGTAGGTACATTAATAGGGTAGTAGTTTCTGAAGGATAAGACCGAGTGAACTTAATCGATGAGGAGACTGTATTCGGCCTCGGTTTTCACCAGGTTACATTAACCTTAGAAGAGAATCCTAAGTCTTAACGCTCTAGCAATATTTTTTCAGTAGATGACGACTGTACAACAAGGATATAAATGTCCCCCGTTCGGACATAAGGCGCACAGACATGGAAGCAGCCCCGGAACGTACCGTATGAGGCTACAGCTCTCTGCTTTTGGAAGTGATTATAAATAGTTTGGAGACTGCATGGCGTACGAAAACGCCTTCTAGTATTCTGATAGAATGTATTCGTGAGCAGTGTAAACGGTATATGGCCTCTATGAAGAGATCATACAAAAGAGATCATTTTGTATGAAGAGATCATACAAAATGTTATCTGATGGTTCAGCCGTGTTTAGTTGTCCTAGATTTACAGAGCCATGGGTCCTGTAACGCTACCCTACTGAGATGGGCGTCCATCACGTCGTAACTGGCTATGCGTTGCTGTTTGGCAAAATACTTAGTTCTTACAAAATAATTAGGAGTTGTAGCCGATGGGAAGAAATAATTTAATTCGCCCTCCGTGTATTAATTTATCGCTAGATTTTTTATTGGTGCAGGGTTGCCAGAACGAACAAAACAAAGCAGCCGTCGCCTCGACTTGCTCCGAGCAATAAACCCTCGGCTAGCTATTGACAGCTAGCTAGCATCGATATTTGAATTTCTCGCTAGAGGTCAGAAGTCCCGGTTGTTGGGAATGCTGCCCCTGTTTTTGTGACATTGGACCAACAAAATAGTTTCCTACACCTTGCTTCCCGATAAATATACATAAATCGTACTTTATTCCATTTATTTAAATTACTGTTACGTGCTGCAAACTCTGTTTGCGCATTGACTTTGGGTAGCATACTGATCGAGAGGTCAAACAAGGTACCTAGGAATTTAACGATATTTTAAGAGGAATGAAACTCGTTGAATCATTTAAATCATAAATTTATCAAATGGTAAAATGAGTCTAGCTGTACACGTGGTAAAGGTAACAATTTGAAACAATTTATTGCAAGTGTTACACCGTTTAAAGCTATTACAAACATGGATTTCTCATACCATTACAAAGGAAATTCCCTTTTTTAATAACATGTTCAAAACACTTTGGCTGCGCAGACTTTCTGTCTCCCGCACACTGACCTCTTTCACCCAAAACTATTCTATTCACTCTGGGTATCTACCGTGGTGCCACAGCACTTGTGGACCTAATCGTCGTTGCGTGTTTCCACGGCGCTTAGGTGCGCGTTGGTTATTCGCAACCTTTCTCGCATTTTAGCATTCTGACGTTGAAGCCGTTCTACTCGAGTCACTCCCCAGCATGTCTGAGCGGTACTTATCTCATGGCTGCGTCTACACCCTTGCGCCGCTCTGCACGCCTAACGTGCACCGCGTAACTGACTAGCTGTTACATTCGATCAAGTGATGAAATGCGCTTTGTGAGCCCTCTCTGAGAATGCAGTCACCCTCTTTGTGGACTCAATCTCGGCTCAGTCGTCGAGGCATTTTCACGTAAGCAGGGAGTAATTCCCTTGGACAAGGAAGTTTAAACCACACGTTCCTCACATCCCTCACCACGCTATTAGTTGTAAGGCATTGAAAACCCAACGGTAAAACGTGTTGGAATTAATAAAGGTTCAACGGGACTTGCAATCACCTTTCCCTACGCCTTGGTTTGGAATGCTGTCACCGTGCAGAATATCACGCATGCCGTCTTACGCGCATTGGGTACGTTAGCTAGCCTAGAGTGTAGTACATAATTCATACATCAATATATATCCTATTCATGATTCGTACATAAAGAGCGGTCATCAAGTCCAGTGAAACGTTTTTTCAACTTTGACAATCTGCTGCATCACAAGAAAATAAAACTATAGAAAACCAAGGCAGGCTTAGTATCGAAGTACAAGTAGGCCAAGCTGATCCCATAATCAACCTTTAGATAAGAAATGATTTGCATTAAAGTGTCGACTATAATTAAAGCTTAGCCAAGCGAAGTCCTGCGCGACGAGTCACTTATTTACAGTCGGTAGGTAGTCACCCTTAGTGAACCAAAGTATTTCAAGATACACAAACAGAAACTTTCTTCTTACGGCTCTCAAATTCTAAACGAACAGCGCATTCTCTAGTGAGATACGTCGCCATTCATTATTTAATAAAAATAAACACCAATTGAAAATTAGAGCCAAGCTCAGTATAGGTACAACTCAAGAATGATACCGGTGTCTTTCCTAGGTACTGATGCAATCAATAAGTGAATAGATCTCAACCATATCCAACGAGGTGCACCTTAGCCTATCACTTATATATGACATTCAATGTACGTTTTCATACACTTCACGCAGGAAAAATTGAGAGAGTAAGAGTCAATAATGGTCATTGTAATTTGAGCTTTTAAATTAAGATCATCGTAACGCCAGTTTTAAAGGAGAATAACCTAAGAATTTGAATAATTAGGGATGAGATAACAAAAATAAATCGTAAAAACTTTTAGTTCGAACGTTTCGAGTATGTGCTCATTTCAACGAAATCTGTAATGGAAAATTTTATTCAATCAATATGCCCAATAATAAAAGGGTTGTGCAATAAGAATTAACCGAACAAGAATCTAACATTTTTAATCGGCAATAATCAATAATTTGGTCGCAAGAAGTTGCGTAATACTCGACCAGTTCGATAACTCCATTGCAGATTTCGTTGAAAATGAGGACATGCTCGAAACGTTCGAACTAAATGTTTTTACGATGTTTCTTTGCTATCTCATTCCTAGTGAACTTGCTACGCAAAGAAGATTTACTTAGTTGAATAATTAATTATCCTAATCTCAGGTCAAGGTCCCAAGAAGAAGAATTTCATAGCTAGAGCGAAGTCCCGTGCATCACCCCCAGGATTATTGTTAAATGCTTCTATAGCCAGAGGAAGGGCTACCAAGAAAGTCCCCTCCCACGCGACAAGACCCATGTTTAATATGAGGTCGGGTAACTGGTAGAATCTAATGTTTTCTAAATAGTTCTCGGCCGTCTCTCTCGCACCTTCCATTGAAAAAACGTACGAGACAGCTTCAACAAAGGCTCCGGCTTTCAACTTCGTTCTCTGAAAAGAAAGGTTTCAGAGTTGAAAAACATGTGGGCACGGACAAAAATACATTAAAAATTTATCTGTGGGTAAAGAGACTTGTCATATTAAGGAATTAAATTCTTAACGTTAGAGAAAAGCGGTACTTTAATGCTATTTGACTTACAAATTCAAGAGTGTGTTCAATGAAGGTCATAAACTATTTAAAATGACAATATATCATGCAGGTAAAACAGTTAGAAAGTAGGTTCATGAAATTGCCCCTAAACAACGAAATCAAACATAACCGTGACAACCGGAAGCAATAGGGTTCAATTAACTAACAACCATAAAGATTAGACTGGTGAGGTCAGAAAATGAACAATGTGCTCGTGTGAACAATATATCTTTTCTTATCTTTCTTATCCAACGTATCTTTTTTCAGCTTTAAGTGACTGCAGAAGTGAAAGGAGAACATCATGAAGCGATGGACCTATTTTCTATTGCCCTTGCTATGCAGTCCTCTGGAGGTCATATAACGTTATTCTATAGGCACGCCATGGATCAGCAATGTTCCACAGAAACATAACGACATTAGACGGTATCATTTTTTTACATTACCTGCACGTGCTAGCTAACTAATTTCACTCTTCAGTGGACTTCACTTTCTTGATGTTTTTTTCAGGATGGTAATGAGGGTACTCGAAGGTATGAGTTCAAACTAGGTATATTCTAGCTTGAAGTCATCTTGAAAAACGCGAGTTGATTTTCGTAACGAATAACGATGTTGAAAACCTTCCATTTGTGCAGAGTTACACAAAATTCAACTAAATGAATAGTTATTTCATAATATACATATATACATATTAACAGTGAGAAAAACTACACTGCATGTATCATGTCACATACAAAAATATATTTATGGCCAGGTACTCATTTGAAAACTATACAGCATATCCGTACTTACCTCAACTATGTTGAGAGAGCAAGAAAGAGCCACTAGCTCCTCATCTGTGAGGTTTCTTATCTCTTCAAGAGTGCTGGGAAATTCCACATTTGGATCGCATAGTACCAATCTTACGACTTGATCCACAAACGATATTAAGAATTCCGAAGTCCAGTTCAGAATGCTGGAAGTAGATCTCCTTCGTCTGTGGTGGCCCTTGCTGTCTGTCGTAAAAGAAGTATTACTACTTCGTGCAAATCTCTTTACTCTCTGCATGAGATACGCAACTTCATTGTTTATTTTCATTTTCAACGTCGTATTGTCTTTTATATTCGACGATGACGGTTCATGGTTTAGAAAATGATAAACCTCTTGTGCAGGCACAGTGAGAGTCATAGATGACTCGCTCATATCAAACTCGGTACAATTGAGACAGAATTTCATCGGTACAATGAACAGCTCTCTTCCAGGCACCACGTCAATCCCAAGCCACAAAACAGGGGGAGGTGCAGCAATGGACCCCATGCATAATAACACCAAACTGAGAAGAAAAAGCTCAGCATCCATCTCGAAAAGAATATTCCTATATACGATAACAGTAAGAATTTAGCCTCAATTCATCAGCAACACGGCAACTGGAGTGAAGCACTGGAAAGAAAGTGAAAAGACATACTATTAGACAAAACGCAATGCAGCCAAAATTTAAAATTTGTCCCTCAGACTCACAAGTTTCAATGCTCTCAATCTACATATCAACTAGGTGTACTGTGTTGAACTTAAGCTGCAATAGCAAAGTATGCAGTAGCATTTTCAATTCAATTCATTACATACAAGTTCTCTTCCATTTGTGCAGAACCTTGATAGAAGAACTAGTGGATTTTTCTTGACCTTTAATGTCCAACTAGTTAATTTCAAGGTAATTTTAAAGTTGTAGTCTTACTGACTACAATCAACAGTTCCTTTGCGATTGCCACATTTTAATTTTAAGACTGTTATTTTTTTAAATGAAAACCCAAAGATTATATGCTTTGTATGCGATTGATTTCGGAATAAAAATTTTTCTTTTTTTTCTTTAGTTCTTTCTTTCTTGAAAGATAGAATGGATATGCATATGTATACCAATGCTTGAACTGCATAGCTCAACTAATACTTTTAATTATAACCAAGATAGTTGACTTTAGCTTTTGGGTGACAGCTGTTTAAGAAGATTTGACAAAAACTTTAAGTACAAACGCTGATGTAGGTAATTCCTTATGTAAAGTGTGACATAGATTTACTAAAACTGAGACATTATTTTGACAAAAATATTGAAATGGAAAGATAAATGGCAGTTCGGATGTACCCATTTTAAAGTCATATCCAGGTGTCCAGTACTGCTAATACCAACCCTTTCTATATTTTATTAATATAATATCGACTTTGTATAATATATATTAATGTATATCGATTAATATAATATTATATTAATATAACTTATCAAACTAAACAATGAAAACAAGATGAAATGAATTGCATCGTTATCTTCAGAACAAAGCTAAGAATTTTATAAGTGTTAGCTAAAATACAAAGTAGACATTTTGTCTTTTTGGAAAACATCTACTTCAAAATACCTAACAATAAAAAAATTCTCAGCATGAGCAACTATACTTGATTTCATTCTCGCCACTGAACATTTTCTTTTCATGCTGGCGGTTATCTCGTTGCACAACCCATATTGTGTACTTGATGACAATATTTAATTTGATTTCTTTATTCATTTATAATATATTGAGACTTAAGCAGACGGATTTGGAGTCCTACTCTGCATAGCGATTGGAAACATAACGTGGAAGGAATGGAACAGGAGGAGTGTTTAAAATCGCCGGCCCCTGAATCATGTAGTGGGCAATCCGTATATGCTAAAATGGATGCTTGCGCCAGAACTATCATTAAATTAACTGAAAATTAAAATAAAAAAACTCTAATAGAAGAACTCTGTCTGCTCGTAGAATACGCCACAGTTTTTCCTGGTTCAAACCAAAGTTTGCTGAGCGAAAGCAGGTAACAAATCCCTGCATAGCGAGCAATTCACCCTTTAGGCTAAGGTGCTGTATAACTCTCCGTTGAAATTAGTTTCACAACATTTAAACGGCTTTCAACGTTTAAGTATCGAAAAGGACACATTTGGTTTCATTTCTATCACATTTTTTCCTAATTTAGCACATGGTCCGTAAAAAGTTGGTACCACAGTCGTGTAGCAAGTACTTCCAGCATTTCAAACGTATAATCTTAATAAAATGCCTTGATATGGTACGTATTTAAAGCCTTTAGGAATACATACATTTTATGAAATCGTTAATCATACCTATTTGGTTCACTTGATATTATTGGTATGAATTTATTTTTCTTTTATCTTTTAAGAATAGAGAGCTTAAAGCTGCTTTCATCCAATTGATATAGAGAAGTTCAAATACGTGCATAGTTCAGTACAAATTAGTTTCAACGAGGTAAATAATTTACCCAAAGCGATAGAAATGCATCACGTGAGAAGCAAGCTGAATGACTACACAACATGCAACATAAATTACGAAAGGTTTCCTATTCAATGACATCAATTGATTCAAAATGATTATACAGTATCTTACTTACCTTAATTTGTTCCGCTCATGATTAAAGTTTGGCTTTGCCGCCAAGTTTTAAAATAAAAAATTGGCAAATGCTCAATGAAAATTTAAACTGACGAGAGCTTTCAATTTCAACACATGTTGGTACAATGACGAATCGATGCCTCTTCATTTTTACTTGGAATAGCGTAAAGGACTTGTAATTTCCTTTCTCTGATGCTTCTGCAGCACGAGTTGTACCTGGCAGCATTCTTACGGCCTTTTATAGGTGATCGGCTGTGAGCTACGGGCCCGCGATAAACAACTCGTTTGCCAACTGGACCGGAGATTAGGCGAGTGGTTTTGAGCGAGTGACAACAAACGAAGCGATAGTTAATATACCATGAGGAGAAACCTAGATTTCTGAAGCTGATAAGGAGGCAAAGGTTATTGTTTCTGTAGAGTAAAACTGGCTTTCCAGCTTGATAGCTCGCGGGATCAATTTGTCCACCAAACTTAATTGCTCAATGCACCAATGAGGCAAACTGAGGAAGTCTTGGACGTTTGCCAGCTCACTTGGTGACAGGCCTGTTGTCCTGCGCGAGCGTTGTACGCGAGATTCTTTAGGTTTGCATTGCCTCACGCACAAGATAAGCTTCTCAATTTGCCTCCGAAGTGGGTCACATATGGTACACGCGATCATCTTTTCTAACCTAATGTAACCAAAGCACTATCAAGTATAATACAAATTTTCGAGTTTGCTTAAAATTTGTGTTCTTCAATCGAATAAGCTAGTTCTGATTAGACAGAAAATTAATAGAGCAACCCAATTTGTGAAACCAAAATCCTCCATTTGTAAATTCACAGTAGAGATATTCGTCGGCATGTACATAATTTTACCTGTGTGGTGAATCGGAGTCAACGTGTTAATCTAGCAAAGTAGGATATTGAAATCGTAATGCATTGTTATACATTTGATTAGCGAAAAAAAATTTTGACCTGATTTGTTGGTTTTAAGGTGGTAGTTTATTTATACCTGCATATTAAATGGGCTTTTATTTAGTTCATTATGATCAGTTACAAGCAGTGTAAAAAATCTTTAAAATAAAAACCAGCAATAAACCGGTAAACTTACATGGGAGAATTTTCTTGTACACAACTGTAAAAGGTACATGTGCCTTGCTACGTATTTGGTATTGCGTTACATGATACCTGGACAATGAATACTCGTGGAAACCGGCTCTAATTTCAACAACGACCACATGGAACAATAGAGCAGGGCTCCACAGGTTCATTATTTAATTTGTAGTCACCTTTTTGCAAGAATTAGTGGATGTAAATCCATAAAAATTTTACTTTAATACAACTCAAATTAGAATTTTTGACGTTATATTCCATGTAGCTTTAATAAGTTTGGTTTTTTATTATTTTTCGCTATTCTTTCAACGGTAATTGTACAGAAAATTCCACATTGTCCTAGCTTTAACGTACACTCGCTGTGTATTTTGTTGCCGTTATTAATGTGAGGCATTAACGTACACCGGTTCATAGAAAACGATGTCATGAGTAATGGGATAGAAAATATTCTGTTTAAAATCGAAAATAGTTTAACACTTTGCCTCCGTAGTGGGTCGTCTATGGTAAACGCGATCATCTAACCTAACCTAATGTAACCAAAGCACTATCATGCATAAATACAAATTTTCGAGTTTTCGTCATATTTGTGTTGATCAATCAAATAAGCTAGTTCTGATTAGAAAGAAAATGAATAGAGTAACCAATTTTGTGAAACCAAAATCCTTCATTCGTAAATGCACAGTCGAGATATTTGTTGACATGTAATTTTACCTGTGTGGAGAATCGTAGTCAAAGTGTTAAACCGTCAATTTAAGTTACCGTCAGCGAAACGAGGTGCGATTGCAGTTAATTCGAGGCTCGGATTGAACTATCTTACTGTTTGAAAACTCGATTTGTAACATGCGCTCTATGTGACTGATTTTAGAAATAAAATTCCTTTTTATACGCGGAACTTATTCCGATCATACAAAACGCGCATTATCAACGATCATAAAATATTTTTCCAAAAGTAAAATAAAGTACATACATAATCGTCTTCGATATCTCCGATCACTAGAACGGTCCAGCAAACAACAGCTCCACAGTCTACATAGAGCGGTATTAACAGGAGCTGGTATCAAATATCACAGAAAGTGTATCGTAATGAGCAAATATGTTGAGCATTCTGTGAAAAGCAAGTAAGAAAATAGAGCAGTTGCTCGCCAAACAGATTAAGCACTTTATGCGAGAACCATTCTATCAGTATGCAGGCTGTCTTCTTGACACGTTGACTCCAATTCTCCACACAGGTAAAATTACATGCCGACAGATATCTCAACTGTGAATTTAAAAATGAAGGATTTTGGTTTCACAAATTTGGTTACTCTATTCATTTTCTTTCTAAATAGAACTGGCTTGTTCGATTGATGAACACAAATTTGAAGAAAACTCGAAAATTTGTATTTATACATGATTGTGCTTTGGTTACATTAGGTTAGGTTAGATAATCGCGTGTACCATATATGACCAACTTCGGAGTCAACGTGTTAAAATGCACATATTTAGGTGAGGAGTACAGAAACTCGATATGCACGGTACCATAACTGAGAGGTTGCTGAAGAAAATTTCCTAATGGTTCTTCTTGGTACTCTCCGAATTTTTTCTCTTTTGGTCTTTAATTAATCAATTGCGGCGTTCTAACTAACCGCTATGGCAGGTATGATCCTGCCTAACCGCTTCTTACTCTTGGCAGCTATGATCCTGTCTCCTCATGACGTTT
>VOMN01134757.1:0-61964 GCA_014899125.1 Orchestia grillus | reverse complement strand
TGTAACTGTTCGAAAGCCCAGAAAGTCAAACGAGGAGCTTTCTCATACATAAACTATAATTATGCACAAAAAACGGATGAATTATTGTCATTTTTATTGCAAGAGCTTAACCACCGTCGCCAAATTTTCTACGGTTCCAGCAGTGAGACTCAGTTTCGGTGTGAGTTTTATTTCAATTTCAGGTTCTTTTTTAGCTTACGAGGTAAACTTTTCATATAGTTAAAGTTATAAAATTAGATTAGATTATGAGTTATATCAAAGCTTCCTTTCAACACGAAATGTGACCCAAAGAGAGCGAATGTAAAGGACTATTCAGTATGGACTAAAAAAATGTAGAATCTTAGCACCGGTGGTTCCCACACAGGATTCCCTGCCCACAGAAACAGCAAGTAAAGAAAGAAGAGAATGAAGAAGGTGAAGCACTCAGCGAAGAAGCCGCAAAATTGGAAAGCAGCAGAGCGGGCGCGTCAGATGAAGGCACGAAGGTCTAGCTAGAGCTCAGGTAACTAAGCTGTGTCTCCCTGGGGATGCCAGTCCCCATAGCATAGAGTACATAAACCTAACTAGCCCAACCCTATCGCCCATCCTATGCCTCCTGAAGGGTTCAATGCTATGGTTCAGGATTCCTACCTATACCCCTCGAGTCGCTAGGTCACCAAGATACCCTGAAGGACAATCCCCTTCAGTGCATCCCCCTGAGGGGAAGAAAGGAATAAAATGGAATAGACACTTAGCTCGAGCGGGCACTAGCCAACGATTTGCTTCTCGAGAAGAAAGAAAGGAATTAACTTATAACACAAACTAACTGATAAATAGCACGGTAAGTGTCCCTGAATTTGCTACGAGGAGCAGAGTCCATCGCGGAGGAACGCAACGTTCGCTCTCAGGTCACGCCACGCGGTCATCAACTCTACGTTTTTTTCAATTTTTTTGCATAATTTTCGATTATTAAAGAAAAAAGTTGCTCTGGTCTCAATGAAATCAATCGAACAGAAAATAATTAAGTCCCGTACTTTTTTTCTGTTTTTCTTGCAACTTGAATCACACCGGCCGGCTGAAGCTTGAGCGAAAGCCAAATTATAACTAGGCATTCGTTGACCATTATTTTAGCCGTAAATTTCGCAAGAGACCGTTGTGAAATTGGACCAGTGTCGCCGGCTGGAATAAAAAAGCGCAGACGCTAGGTTGCTGGTCGTCACAGCGGAGAGGACCATTACGAGGCGCAGTCCACCGTGATCAATTAAAGCGTGAGCACAACGAGTCTCCCCGCAAATAAAAGACCGACGCTTCAATATGCAAGAAGAGGACGCAAAAGCATGCCTACGGTCATTACTCGACGAGGAAATCTTACAGAAATATGCGCCCTCGCTCAGCGAGCTGGTGCTCAAGTCACTCGAGCGCTGGGCTCGCAATCCAAAGAGAGTTTAGGCATTGTGATATCCATGACTCTTTTGAAGTGCACGCCAAGCCAAAAGAAACTAACAAAGTTTTTTCAATAACAACTACAATGCATTCAGAAGTTCTACGTCTAAATAAAAATCTATGCACAGTCTTACTCTCGAAGATTTTAGCAGAGGTTTTACGTCCAATCATGCAAAGGCAAACTGGAACAAGTAACGAGCTCCTATCGGTTCTCTCCCACCGATCATTCGCCATCAAGATGCCCATGCAGTCAAGGAGAAAAAAACGATGAGCGCCAAGTTGAGCTTTAAATGCAAATGAAGAGCGACTTTAATCTAGTTGGGGAGAAGTTTAGCGTTCAGGTTTGCGTGGCGTTCGCATTCAGAGGATTTGTTTGCGACTGGAAGCAGTTTGTGGAAGTTGTGTTGGAGACACAGATATTGTCAAGCTGGGTAGACGACACAAATATCGTCGAGTTGTGCTGTGAACACAAATATTGTCAAGTCCTGAGACTGATATTTGTCCCTAGGGAACCGAGCGACCGCCCATCGTCGATTATATAAAGCCAGCTGCGACCGCAGCAGTGGTTGCCATAATTTAAAGCGCTATAAGACGCGACACTTTTTAGAAAAACGGAGCACTTGCAAGACACAATGAAAAGGTCCACAAAGAGCAATAGAATGAATATTTGAGCATTTCACCTGGAGGCGCCCTAAAGAAAACCACAATTTCCATGTCTGAAAAGCTTTCAGTCTAAGCTGTGTGCCCTTGTAGTCACGGGTACAGTCGTCCTTATTGAATGACATACTACTGCAAAACGGGCTGTTAATTCCATACAGGAAAATATTCCTGCCGCATCATTCAAAACGCTGGAAATAATTCTTTGTTTCTATTTCACATAGCGAGCTGTAATCTGTAACTAATATATAACAATAATAGAGACGCATCTTAAAGTGGAGTGCAAGAATAGTTAGACAAAAATAGATTCCTCACGTTTTTTTTTACAAGTGGTATCAGTATCGTTACAATTCGGGCAAGTTAATGCAGATTAGAAGCACTGCACTAAAACTTGACTTCTTAATCGTACGAAATACGACCACAGTAAAAATATTTTTACTAATCTATGCAATTTTAGAAGTGTTGTTCAAACAGTTATACGAGAATTCGCACGAAGCAGGTAACAAGTTTTCTACAAAGACCATTTCAATTCCGACATGATCGAATGAGATTGATGAGTTGACCACTTCCGATAAATAATGTACTCGTACATGTGCGAGCATTCTTTCATTTTATGCTACCAGATGTTTCATTTTGAATACCCACTCACATATCGTTACAGTGTCGTTACTCGTTAGTCCAACACATCCAACCATCAGCTTTGATCAAGGAACATCTCCAGTGATGGTGAGCTCGTGGAGCAAACGCCATTCGATCGCGTATTCTCATTTAGATGACTACACTTGAGGAAAAAGTCATAGTATGATTTTGCCAGTAATTTCTACGAAGGGAATAGATATGATAGGCGTCGGTTTATCCATTTCTCTCTTGAATTATTTCTGCTACCTAATCTAAAAGAAATTTACACAAGAATTTGTTTCATTTATCCATTAAAGACACCTAGTAGTTCATTCCCATCGACGCATACACGAATAAAACTGGAGGAAACTACTGTGGTGTTTAGTAATATCACAGTTCGTGAATAGAATTTGTTTCAGAAACGAGTGAATGTTGGATCAGAAAATTGCGCGAACACAGTCAATTATGAATGAAAATGACATGTANAACATAGACATAGATGCTCTAGGTGCTGGAGTCCGCAATATAGGTGCTCTAGGTGCTGGAGTCTGCAATATAGGTGCTGTAGGTGCAGGAGTCCACAATATAGGTGCTGTAGGTGCAGGAGTCCGCAATATAGGTGCTGTAGGAGCAGGAGTCCGCAATATAGGTGCTGTAGGTGCTGGAGTCCGCAACATAGGTGATGTAGGTGCAGGAGTCCGCAACATAGGTGCTGTAGGCGCTGGAGTCCGCAACATAGGTGCTGTAGGTGCTGGAATCCGCAATATAGGCGCTGTAGGTGCTGGAGTCTGCAATATAGGTGCTGTAGGTGCAGGAGTCCTCAATATAGGTGCTGTAGGCGCTGACGTCCGCAATATAGGTGCTGAAGGTGCAAAAGTCCGCAATACCGGTGCTCTAGGTGCTGGAGTCCGCAATATAGGTGCTATAGGTGCTGGAGTTGGGGTCCGCAACATAGGTGCTCTAGGTGCTGGGGTCCGCAACGTAGGAGCTGTAGGAGCTGGAGGCCACAGCAGTCCAGTCGAGGGCCTCAGACCTGACCAGCTGCTCTCTCCACGCTCCTGGTCGCTCCAGCATTCGATGGCATCACACAATTGCTCTTCTTGTTCAAAAACAAACGAACAAATTTCGTAAGCTGAATTTTGCCGAATTTTGATCTCTTCGTTTAGTAATCACTTTCCATTTGGAAGACGACAATACGTGTTCAAAAATAACGCGCCATATATGTTCACCAAAGTTACTTAACGATTAATTTTGCTAGTCGACAAGATAATTGTTTTTATAATAAGAAGTGTCATGTCATTAAGAAAACTTGCCCACTTTTTTGTAAGAGCAAGTAAGCATACACCAAGGCTTGATATGACGTAATTAAAGGCGTCCATATTTTTCAAAGGCCCTTTCCTCATCAAAATACGCTTGTGCACCAACAGCACATGATAAAAGTTTCAACGCTTTTGATACTAGGGAAATTCGGGCTTCCGTTCAGCTGGATATTAACCTGAGTTCGTGATCTTGACAGCTTAGGGATATCGACCATTGGACGACGGTTCACTCCAATATTACATTTCAGATTCTGGTTTGATTCAAAAAAGAATGTCCATATTTACAGGAGCTGTTCGGCAGGGCAGGGGTCTCCCTAAGAAGACAAATGGCGTTGGCTACTGTAATAGGGCCAACACAGTTGCTTTAAACCGACCGTTGTCAGTACCGACTGGAATTTTGAACAAGAATAAATTCAATATGGGTGGAGTGGTTTCTAGATTTGATTATTCGAAGGCTGGAATCCAACACTTTTCAATCATGGCCCGACGCCCTGGCGCATCTCCTTAAAACTTTGACAGCTAATTCAATTTAAAATTCAGGTTAGGGTGGAAAACTTGATTGCCGACCATGTGATCAGCAACACTAGGCCTCAAGGAAATTCTATCCTGATTTTTAATTTTAAGAGAAAATTAAAGCAAATGTAACCCAAAATGCTCGTTCGAGATATACTTCCAACTAGCATCCTCGTGCGCTCGCACCTGCACGTGGGTGATGAAAATTTACAGCAAAGAAACATAGCGAAAATATTTAGCCCAATTTGAGCACTTTTTCAAATCTCAGTAGCTCAAATCATACTGAAAATTCGCAATATATGTAAGCATAAAAATATAAAAAAAGAGAATAAAAGAATTAAAGAAAATGCAGCGTACATTTTTAGGATAATAATTTTCTTTCATTCAAAGTAAAATCTCAAGTGCGCAGAGAAGAAAGAGTGATCCCCCAAACTTGTAGGGAGGCGGAATGCAAAGGGAATCAATAAAGTAAGGACACGGCAGGAGTATCTTTAGACAAGCGCATCGGGAAATCTGATTCCAAGGTCCCTGACTGAATACAAACGAAGCAAGGCAGACTAGGGCGCCCGACAGGCGGCCGCTCCAGGTAAGCTGCACTCGCCACCTCCCTCCGCTGCGCGACGCCGAGGCTCAACATTCACAGATCCCAGGAGATTCATGGGGCGCGTAAACTGTTGTTTTCATCGAGTGGCCCTGGCATGCTTCCCTGCTGACCTTTGCCTAATGTAGTCTACGACATTCTTGAAAAAAGGTCACTCCAGTTTTATGTATTTAATTCTTCTCGCTAGAGATCTGAGGATTCGACTAATTCTACGTTTTTCACGGCGAACGTTTCTGAAAATTACACCGATTTTCGTTATCAGAGATTATCTTTCCACTGTAAGTAAACAAGTAAAATAAGGGTTGCAAAATGGAGGTTCATAGACAACGAATTCCTCGGCGATCAATTTAAGGTTTCTTCTCAAAACCTCAATTCCCATTATAGATATACAGTTGACGTCTTATCATTGCATCAAGTAATATTTATTTCGAATGCACCTTAAGGTGCGCCTTGTCTCTGAGAACTTGAAAGCCTATTAATTGAAGATTAGATGAGACTACTATGTAGCGAATTTCAAGCTCCCTACCACGAGGAACGGGATCCGAAAGGAGTGCAAAGAACGGACTATTTCGTACGGACTGCATAGAACGGAGATTTATACACAAGGTGTGCTGCCTCGCAGGATTCCCTACGTATAGAAACAGCAAGTTTAGAATGAAGAGTCAGATAAGAAAGGAGATGAAGAAGGTAGGAAATAAGGCAAGTGGGTACGAAACATAGAAGTTTCCAGATATGGAAACTTGTTTTATTCAAAAGAAAATATTTGTCTCGCTTATTAGTAATGTGTTTTGAATACAGTGTCCTTTTAAAATGATGCCTACAATTGTTTTGAAAACTTAGAGTTCTTTTTTTGTCGATGTAAATCTTCCAGATCTTGGTTTATCATTAACATTGCGTGTCCATAGATTTTCGATGCTGAGATTTAATTACATTCTTAGAAGGACTGATTATTTTTTTGTAATGGATTCGGTGATCACATTGCACTTCTTTTATTGACATTGTCCTTCTTAATTCTTTTTTTTCTTCTTAATTGTAGAGAAGCATGATAGAAAATTGAAGGTTTGAAACTGAGACAGAAAATAGCTTTCTTGTTGAGTAAATGGGATATTAAGGAATAAGGTATCGGAAAAATACTCGCAGGCCTATCTATAGCTGAGCTAACTTGTTAGTGCTCCCTGGGGTCGTCAGTCACCCATAGGATGCGATACACAAACCTAACTTACCTCACCCTATTACCTATTCTTTGCCCCTTAAGTGGGTGCTTGGACGTTGAGAACAAAAACTGTATCCACACAATTTGATACATGTATCCCCTTTTTGGTATTTTCGAATAATGCCTAGTGAATAAATGTTTCCTAACAATCTGATTTTTAACACATATAAATGAACGACCCGATGAGTGAACGACCCGATGAGCACGATGAGTTAACGGCACGATGAGTGAACGGCACGATGAGTGAACGGCACGATGGGTTAACGGCACGATGAGTTAACGGCACGATGAGTGAACGGCACAATGAGTGAACGGCACGATGAGTGAACGGCACGATGAGTGAACAGCCATAGGAATAGATTAAGCCATCGCTCTTTACATCCAAAGCTGATAGGGAGCCTCGACAGGCCTGCTATTCCTCTCGTAGAATCCATCTACGAGTCGGAAGCCGCAAAATTAAAGAGCCTCTTTAGTAATTTAATCGAAAGACAAAATGAGCGAGCGGACGCCGCTGGAATTCGGACTGACTCCCCACCTCCACTTCTGAGTCACAAAATACAGGTGAGTTCCTTAATGAACCGCCGACGGTTTGACCTGCCCGGTAATTATGCATTCCGGATGACACGGCACTACAACAAACTAAGGAAATGATATTTATTTAGCGAAATGATATACTCGCATTATGCAGACATGAAATATAGAATGAAATATTTTTTTCTATAAAACAGAAAAATATGTTAGAAAAACTCAATAAAAGTTTAAATATATTTCAAAATTCGTGATAGGTCATGAATTTTAAAATAAGGTAAGACTATTTTGTCATTCAAGATTGAATATGATTAAATGCTAATGACCGGGAGGACGGTGAAAAAGTTAACTATATATTAATACGTTTGAACCTACTAACCTACCGTTCAGGCACGCTTCCCCAATTTTCAAGTGAAATTTCAGGTCTCGAGCGAAGTATCCTGTATGCGGGTTGCTTGTTTTGCTATAAAAAGCCAGTCTTCGCGGCACATTTTCAGTTTCCCTATTAGAGTTCAGACTACTTTTATCATCAAGACCAAAATTGCTTCCAGGAGCGGACTATCTCTGCCCTGGACCTTTAACCTCTGTCCAACACTTGAGAGAATCACTTCTCATGGGCAGGTTTATCTAAAGTTTGTTTATCTAAATATCCGTCAAATTTTCACGGGTCCTGCTGGTTAATCCTTAACAGTTTGATGCATCAGCTAGCGTAGAATTCAGCCAAGAAAACATTAAAATCGACTCGAAAAACTCCGCGTAATTTGAAAGAAACCAAATTGGTATT
Source organism: Orchestia grillus (assembly GCA_014899125.1). Lineage (NCBI taxonomy): Eukaryota > Metazoa > Arthropoda > Malacostraca > Amphipoda > Talitridae > Orchestia > Orchestia grillus. The sequence continues at coordinate 54,309 of VOMN01134757.1, read as the reverse complement.
CGTTATTATGTTTCCTCAATATTATGCATTCTGTAAATTTTAATTTGCATACTTAAGGAGGTCTAGAGTACTTTATGACTTTAGTAAATTTCACTCGCTCCTAAAAAACGGGAATGTCTCAAAGTCGCATTCGCGAAGAGCTTGTCTGGCATCGGTGCGTCGTATGAAAAAGCCTCTTTGCCGTATTGAAATTCAACTGCAAAGCCAATTCATAAATAAATTAATTTGACTCGTTCTATGTAGACGAAAACTTCAATAACTACAGTGTGCAACAGAATTTCTCAAATTCATGTATCCCATCAATTGCTTTTGTATTCGAATAAATTTTAAAACTATAAAGAGATTCAGGAACACCCAGTACTTCGCTTTGTAGGTCACTGAAACAAGGCTGCTGGGCATTTGGAGCGGATATTCAAGAAAATGAAACACATGCAGACAGTAGTCTCCAGTGTGGTCCAGTGAGCGTTGTCTATGAGTTGTCTAAGCGTTGTCTATGCGTTGTCTAAGCGTTGTCTATGTGGCGCACTCTGCAGTGCTCACGGGACCGTCCAATGTCGTCTCAGGCGTTGAACGCTGAGGGTCTAATTCCTGACCCCAGTGCACTGACACGGGGACTAACTTGCCTGAACATCACACCTAACTTCAAAGTAATTATGCTCTTCACGTACATTGACAAACACAAAATTATTACGTAGCATAAGACCACTGGTTGTATCTCAACATTAACTATACTGGACAGTGCGCAATTTGAAGTAGTTAAAATTATATTAAATATACAAAGCAATTTCATTAGCAGGAGTTAACACTGAAAATGCTTCTCTTAGCAATTACGGCTTGTGCTATTAATTATTCATACTTTCGCTCTCTCTCGCGTTGAGTGCCTCGAAACATCTCATTTTATTGAAGCCACGAGCGGTATTGCCGACCACATAGTCGAAGAAATTTCAGAGAAGACTCCCTTAGCGCCTAAGCCATTCATTTTTCCGAGGAAATTTCGCCGGTAGAGGCAATACATGAACTGCCACGCTGACACCCCGCAAAAGGGCTGGTCGTTCCAGCTAACACGGCACCATATCGATCTCTGTAATGGCATGTAAATGAATACTGACACGGCAATAGTTCGAACGACGGTGAAGCGGCAGCAGCTCCTGCCGACACCTCCCCTGCACAATGGACTCTGGACAAAAGGAGGGCGCGCGTCTGTACGTCGGACGTGAGTGGCTGTACGCAGAGCTCGTAAAGAACTCAACACGAGCGTTACGCTCCTACGAATACCTCCATTCGCTATAAGTCTTGGTACAGTACTTAAGCAAATGAAAAAAAATCGTTTTTCGTGTAAGTTGATCGGGGGCTTCCTGGTTAACAGTCGCAGGATGACTTGAATGCTAGTAGCGAAACTAAAATTGATTCGAGTCTTGTTTTTTGTGTAGTTTCCAGTTCAAAAACACGTAGACCATTCTATGATTTATTTTCAGGTATAACTTATGATAATCCCTTGGGCAACTAAACAAGAAAATGATGTTCCAAATTAATAACCTTATATGAGCAGAAACATTACGCTTAGGCTCAAAAACCAATGAAAAGACGTATCAGTTGATAATCAACCTTACATGTTACCAGCTGGGAGCGACTCACACTCACCAATGGACCACCGCCACCCCTCGCTGATGTTGGCAGTTGGCACAACAGTCTCCGTCACTTTTCCGTTCAAGCACGTGAGCTCTCCTTTCAAACCCTTCATTTTGACACTTGACTGACAACATTTATTCATATCGCTTTTGAATTAATTCTGAATTCGTCAAATCATTTAATATTCGTGCGAGCAGGACTCCAAGTCCTACAAGAGCACCCTGAGAAGCCTTGTTCTTGGACGACCAGTGTCTAGCAAATCATATGCTATGAGATTTGGAAGGATGACAGCTGCGCTGTCGTCTCAGTGAGGTCTCCTTATTCTAGGCAAGCTCTAGTGATAGCTGCTGACAACCTCCGGACCAACCGCACCGAGTATCAAGTTGAGAAACGTAGTGTAGCACAGACGCCACGGCCAAGGACATATATTCTACTCGCATATTGAAAGGTAAATTCATGGAAGTTTGAACGGTATTACTTGAATTGAAACGATACAGTTATGTTCGTGCGCACATGTGTCGCTGAAGCTTAGGATTGTGTGCTAAAAATATCATAAATGAGGCAGGCTACTAATTATTATGCTCATCATTCACCCTATCTAGAGAGCGAACTAATTGATAACTTTACTGGAAATTCAAAAAACATTCAGGCTTGTCAAAATACGGGATATTTACACAAGAATAAAATATAGGTTTCGATTATGAATACACATTGCACACGAAGCAGATATTCATGGTTCTTACAGCTGCTGAAAATGATATATTTTTCAAAAATAGCTGCGAATACCTTTAACGAGCTCGATGCGCTCAGGCTATGCTCGCGGTATCGCGCAACTGAACCTCGCGATGGTGTTACATTTGGCAAACGATTATTTTGTTTTACCGTCAAAACTAATGTGATCCGAACATCAGGAATAAAACTGCGCTCATGAGAGTCCAACTACCGTTGCCGTCAGCAATCATGGCAGGGAAAGTTGATAACGATTTATTCGAAGGGACTGCGTGAGTGTTCAAAAATTCAGTGCCTGAGTGGGCTTAGCTCCTGACAGTTGCTAAAAACGTCTTGGCTCATTGGGGAAATGAAGGGTTGATCGTGTTAAAAAAAAAATTTGGGACAAATATGATCACGCACGCTGTTACATTTGCTGCATGACACGCTAGTTTTTTATTGAAGAGGAAATAGGAAGTAAAAATTTAGCTATTGAATCCACAACAGACAGAGAAAAAGCTTTGTTGTTTGTACTAGTAGCTAAAACATACAACTAAGAACCTTAATTTAATTGTGGCACAATTACCAGGAGTGACACAAAGCACACCCACCAGCACTGGCACCAGCAGCACACACAAGCCTTAGCAGCACACACCAGCACTAGCATCACACACCAGCACTAGGAGCACACACCAGCACTAGGAGCACACACCAGCACTAGCAGCACACACCAGCACTAGCAGCACACATCAGCACTAGCAGCAGACCTCGTTAAAGTGTAGTCTCAGCCACACCTCTCTAACAACTGCAAGTTCTTAACAATCGGGAAATAACAATTGCTTGAGACGCTCCTCCGAGGGGAATAAAAGCACTCGTACGTAAAATTTTTTCGATGCAATAAATACTGTAAGACTACTCACTGTAACTGCAACATCTCTTAATGGAAGCTTAATTGATCATGAAAATCTAGTCTAGTCGATGTTTGCTCGCCCTGCACTCTGATAAACACTACTGTTACCTAAAACATGTCTCGCGCATACCCTTCTTAGACATCTACACAACAGAACATTGGAGCACTCAAATCAAATTCAGGACGTACAATTTCCAAAAGCAGCGTGGAAGATAAAAAGAAGCTATGAACGGATAACAGGCAACTGTTAAAATAACAGTTAAAAAGTTGTCGCCACTACGAGCAAAATTGCACTATCGAGATCAAAGTCACAAGCTGTACGAAAGTAAATTACCGTGTCAGTGACTCTAGAAAACTGAAACTTACCTCTTCTGCGACGATCAAATTCCTTTCTGCGAGTGACGTCTCCGAAATGTCAAGCGAGCTGGGCGTTCCAGTATCGATTTCTTCATGAAGAGTTGCTTCAGTTCCAGCTTGGGTGGAAATACTCCCTTGCACTAGTCCAAAATTATCGTTCTCCTGAGCGACGACAGGATCACTTTGACCATCACTATGGGGACCATCAGAACTTGGGGCTGACTCGTCATAGTAGGGATTCTTGCTGTCTAACTGCGTAGTCTTCACGTCATCAGATCGCAGTTGAGGCGACGGAGATGTGGCTTTCTGGTTTGCTGAAAAGACGACGAATTTTTCACGGTCATATAAAGGCAACTTCTCGTCGATTTGCGGAGAGTTCAAACCACCAGAAAGCTGGAAAGGCAAAGGCGATGTGGCCTTTGAGTTTCCAGGCCTGAGCTCGAGAGGATATCGCTGAGCAGCAGAAGTCGAATGTAACGGCAGTTCTGAGGCCCTGAATGCTCTCAGGTCATCAGGCAGTGAATGGACCCCTAGCTCCATTCCAGAGGTAAGTCCTTCAACAACATCTCCTGATCTGAAAAAAACATCGGATTAGGGCATGATTTCTAAAATCGACAAGAGAATTTATTGACTTCTAGGAACAATGTCAAAAGGTACTACCTAATAGTTGTCCGAAACGACAGAATAAACGGGAAGATTACAGATGTACAAAATGAGAATATCAATTGTCATTGAATGAAACGAAATAATCTCGAATGTGCAATAAATTTACATTTGCGTTAATTATTTTGGATGCAACAAATGTTCAATCTCGACTTACGTTGTTAGAAAATTAAAACGCTTCGTGACCAAAAATAAACACACCTGTCACGTGCTAGTTCTGCATGTTTGCCTGCAATATTTGATATTTTAGAGATGGAATATGCCCTGAGTAGGAGAGTCCATGATGCAAAGGATTCCTTCGCAGGATTCCACAGAGATCACTTCCAGTGACAACGATCTTCTTCCTCCGAGATCGATTGAGGCACTCCACGTCTCGGACGCTCCTCTTCCCGCCGAAGCGTGTTATTGGGACTGACAGTGAGTGATGAATAAATGATTCTCATCATTGCTCGCCAGCGCACGTCACACGTCAGACCAATTCCCGCCGCATATGACAAGAATATTATTCCTCAACGGCGGGAAAACTCGCTATAAATATTCTGCCGTAACAGAAAACGCAATTAGATCCGGTGCAGCTATAGTCAACGACATTGCCGTACTACATTTAGAGCGTAGACTGTACTGTGGTCTTGTAAATCATTAGGCAATTTTGAAAACGGGAATGCCAGGATATTTATTAGACGTTTATACTGTTAAAAAACATGAATTATAACTGTGTGTTCAGAAGGCAATGCAAATTTGGAACAAAACCCCCATTGAGTAAGATTCCTATTGACCCACGATCGCTGGGACAGCGTCTGCAAGCGAGGTGTAGATACGTTTTGTAATATCATTAAACATATTAAAATATTTTTTCCAGAAATATTGACCAAATTTCACCTTCGTATTACGTATAATGAATATTCGATATTTCCGAGCCTTATTTTCTACATTTCCTAATTATGAGTAATACTAGCGAAGCTATTAGTGAACTGTAAGACGGGAAAGAAACCTGGGAAATTTTTGGACTTCTCAAGCCACGTGTGAGTAGGTCAGGCGTTTATAAGGTCATCAAACGCCTTAAAGAGAAAGGATCGCAAGAACAAGAAATACTCCATATCGGTCTCTTAAAACGCAACACCCCAGTAGTTTGAAAACAGAAGAGAAAAAATTAGAATGGATCCAATGATAAACATTAGGAAACTCGCTTCAGCACCCTCTGTCAGTCATGGTGCCACGAGAAATGTGCTGATGAAGAATTTCAAAGCCATCACCTTATAAGAAGAGTAAAGCTCAATTACTGTGTGAACACACAAAGGCTAAAAGCTTGAGCCGAGCAAAGCTTCTTTTAGGAAAACTGAATGATAGCACTCAGCCTCCAGCGTTGTGCGCTGACGAAAGATTATTTATTGTGCAAAGAATGCACAACCACCAAATTGAGCGTTTATACGTATAAACTAAGCGAGACATCCCCGTGAAAATGCGTCTTTTCTTCCAGCGCGAAAAATCAGCATTTGTGATGGTTTGGAGTGGTGTGACCTCGACAGGGTAGAAAACTTTGCTCACATTCATCGAAGGAGTAAAGACAAATTAGCACACACATATGTATATATATACTGAAGAACTATTTGAGCCCATACAACATTTGATGAGTCTAGTATTCTTCAACAGGATGGAACCACTTGTCAGAAGGCTAACCTTGTTCAAAATTGGTGTAAGAGGCAATATGCTGGTTTCTAGTCCAAGAAGTTGGGGCCTCCTTCTTCACCAGATTTAAGTCCCATGGACTTCATTGTGTGGAGCATTCTTGAGAGTGAAGCCTGTTCATTCAATCAAATGTTTAAGCTTTCAAGGCTAAACTTATGCATCGCTGGGAAGACAACTCACCTATTATCGCGTGCAGGAAATTTATCGTTAACTTTGCTGTAGTGAGAGTTATTTAAATAAATATTTGTCTACTCTTCGTTTGATCACCCAGTAGTACTTTAGTCGAAGCCATATATGCTGAAGAGCACAAAAATGGCAGATACGTAACTCGCCAGACATTCTCGTACTATGTCTTACTTCATACTTAGTGCAATTAAACGTCAGTTTCTTCATGATGAAGTAACTCAGAATGAAGTTACTGTGTAATATTGCGTATTGTTCTTTGCGTACTACTGCGGGTTGGTTACTGTGTTGGTAATTGTATATGTATGCTCGCTACATGTTTACACCAACGATGTTTACAATTTTACAACAAAAATGTTTCGGAACATAAAAGTTTTCAACAATATATCACAGTCCCGAAAATTGAGTGGTCTTGACAAGAAACATCATTATTATTATAATTACACTCACGGCTTACAGTTTCGTAACCACATGAACTGTGATCTAAGAGAACGAAGAGAAAGGATCATGTAGGATGGGCTCTATAGAGTACGAGGAGCTTATGCATGAGGTGTGTTTACACACCTGATCCTCTAGGGATAGAAATGCCAATTTAAGAATGAAGAGCAAGAAAAAACAAAAAAGATGAAGCTAAGAAGGTGTGAAAATTAAAAGGAGCAAACTGGACACGAATAATAGACATCCCGCAAGGTTTTTATAACCTGCAGTGCCCCCCTGAGGACGCCAGTCCCAGTAGCATACTAGTGACAGACCTAACTAACCTGACCCTATTGCCTACCCTACACACCCTGAGAGGCTAAAGTGGACATAACTAAATAAAAGGGAAACGTTTGCTAGTGCTTGTATCACTTGGAAGGATTCGCTTCAAATGCATACAGTTTTTACCATATTAAAATGTCCGAATAGAGCAAAGAACAAGTGTTGCTATTTTTTGACCCATAGATGCCTGTCAATTCACTAGTCTATGCAAATTTCACGACGTATCCTACCAACTCATTGATTGACAATTAAGGATGTGAGTTAGCATTCGAAAATCGTGAATAAATTTATGGTTTTCAAACAATGTTTCAGTCTCCAGAGTAGCCAATCCTGTTTTCATGGAAGTGAATTGAAGTCAAAACTGCGCGCGTGAGATATTTTTTTAAAATGTGACGAGCGCGCCTAAGAAACGCGGAAAATTTTCCGTGAAAATTATTAAAAAAAATTGCAGGAAAGTTCTCCATTGTACCTAACATTGTACCTATTGTGCAGGGCTGTTGCCCATATCTGTACAATACAGAGGGAGATCGGAATTCAATCATGTCGAGGAGGCGAGAAAAATAAGGTCTAAGGTCAAAATAAGGCCTGAGGCCAAAATAAGGCCTGAGGTCAAAATAAGGCCTGAGGTCAAAATAAGGCCTGAGGTCAAAATCCTGCGTAAAGTAAAAATAAGGTCTCAGGACAAAACAAGACCTAAGGTCAAAATAAGACCTAAGGTCAAAATAAGACCTAAGGTCAAAATAAGGTCTAAGGTCAAAATAAGGCCTAAGGTCAAAACCTGCCTCTAGCTGAAGTAAAAGAGGATTTCATGATCAGTTACCTCCTTCACTGTCTCTTAACTTGACTACAAATAAAAAAAATTGCCCTTTTAACCTGCGTTTTCCTCAAGACAATAGAGAAAGAACTTGATGTAAGGATATTTAAAAGACTATTATCCCAATGATCTTTACATCAATAGATAGCATAATTCCCGTCACGTGAACTGGATGCCATGCATCACGCAAGTTCAAGAAAAGAAGACGATCATCAGACGGGAATGTCAATAAAAAATTCAGTTTCAGTCCCTCCTGGTGATTCCAGAACAATTACGGAAACGGAAATGAAGCGGACATTGGTAATCGGTCGCCAATATGAGGCGCTGGAGAGAGGAGCTCGCAAAGGAGCTCCTGGGACGACTGATGCTGACCAGGATGACAAGCTTAAGTTTTAAAGAAAATGAGAATAACTTGCTTAATGATTTTTTGTATATCTCCTCTCCAATGTTGCTCTTCAGTGCTACAAATAATGAAAAAGGTCTTCTAATTTCGGGATCTTTTTAGCTACACCCACGCACCTCACTTGAATAAAAATGAAAGTCCTATTAAACTGCACATTATTCATACTTGCGAGTGAAAGTCTGCATGTGTGTGTATGTGGTTGTGTGCATTTGTGGTTTTTATCCTCGGTAGATATCTATATTTTCATCAAAGAATTTAAAATTTTATTTTCACTGGAATTATACTTCTCGGCTTAACAGTACTGAAGATGGAATAGTTCCATTCTGAAACGCTTGCTTTTTAGTGCTGATGTACCTTGTTACGTTGGTTCTTCGTTCATTTTAATAGCGGAATCGTCTCAACAGTGAAGAAGAACATTGCATTAACAGGAAAATTTCCACTAACAGAGGACTGCAATCTAAAGGGAGAAACCATTAAAAAGCGGATCTATGAATAGGAAAATGTTATTTTTATTGCAATATCATTAACTGACGAATATTATTGTATGAGGACTACCATAAGGAGGGAGGAATACCATCATCAAGGGAGGAATACCATTAACGAGGGAGGAATACCATTAACGAGGGAGGAATACCATTAACGAGGAAGGAATACCATTGACAAGGAAGGAATACCATTAATGCGGAAGGAATACCATTAACGAGGAAGGAATACCATTAACGAGGAAGGAATAACATCAGCGAGAGAATACCCTTAACAAGGAAATACCCATAACAAGAGAATAACATCAGCGAGAGAATACCATTGACAAGAGAATACCATTGACAAGAGAATACCATTGGCAAGAGAATACCATTGACAGGGGAATACCATTGACAAGGGAATACCATTAACAAGGGAATTCCATTAACAAGGGAATTCCATTAACAAGGGAATTCCATTAACAAGGGAATTCCATTAATAGAATACCATTATCAACTAGAAATCCTTATGTAACTAGTAGTACGGGTAGTAGTAGTGGTATCATTTATTATGCAACTATAGTCATGGTTTAAAAACCTCTGTCCACATGGGATGTGATCTGAAGAGGAGAAGAAGGAGGGACCATCAAATGTGCACACGCGAGGACTTCGAATCAATGCACTGGCTGTGGTCCCATACATGATGCCATGAGCATGAAAACCGCAAATTAAGAATGAAGAGGAAAAAAACAAAGAAGTGTAGCGAAGAAGGTGCAAAAATTCGAAGAAGCAAAGCGAGCGCGAAAGATAAAAGTCCCGCAGGTCTACCTATGGCCCAGGGGACCCAACGGTATTCTCTGGGGTCGCCAGTCCTCGTAACATATGATAGACAAACCTAACTGATCTAACCCTAGTGCCAATACCACGCAACCTGAGGGTCAACAACTACAAACTGACGATGTTCCTAACAGCAGAGCAGTTACATTGCAATACCCGCTGCAAACTAATAAAGAGCTCCTCGAGCAAAAAATCAACATGGCACCGTAAAGACATGGTAATTAGAATCTAAAAAGTTGTTCAAAATATCCCACAGATTATGCTTCTCAATATAATTTATATTTCTGTAAATTCATGAGGTGGTAATGCATACCGTTATAAAACACAATTATGTATACTAAGTAGGAGTATTGGTTATCAATCCATGGTAGCATTTAGATCGAAGCAATGTGGGCTAAAAAAACACCGAAACCGAAACATCGGGTGTATCTTTAACATTTTCATCGGATAACATTCTAATAAAATGATCGAGGTCAGGGTCCAAGATGAGGGTAAAGCCCAAGGTGTTGGTTACATTGAGGTAATTTTGCCTCAAATCGACACTTCATGCAACGCAAATAGCAATAATATGGTCAGAATCGTCCATGGTTAGGGTTAATATCATGAAAGGGAGATATTAAAGTTCAGATGAATTATATTATGGAGTATACATAGTATTCTTCATGCGTTGCTGCACTTTTCGCTCCTACTCTTATTAAATTGAACTGACTCCCACTCACATCTCAGTGAACTCAGTCTTCGCGTTAAGGTATAAATCCTTGTATATCCTAATTCTCAAATGTCCCTGCTTTCTTAGGATATCAAAACAACCCTTTATTACCAAAGGTCCATTTCCATTCAGCTAATGTGTCTATATTATAGACAGTTTGTTTTCGTCGAGTAAAATTGGCTGAACTTACAAAGTTACATGGCAGCGGCAGCGAGCTTCACAACTGTGCCTCACTTCCTCTACAAACTTAATCAATTTCCTCGAGCTTCTTGGTCAGAAAAACACGATATTTCTAGTGAATTTGCAGCGAGGTTGTGCACACGAAACCCTTATAACTACATGGCCCTCGATCTGATAGAAAGTTAGCACTGGAATAGATCAGAGCCCAAATTTCTAAAAGTGAGACGTTTTGAATTTCAATCTGAGTCGAACATGCAAATTAGGCCGACCTTACTGTGACTCTACCGCGGGCAAATTGCAGTGCGGCCAGACCGAGCGCGTCGATGGAAGCGAGGAGTCCAGAATTACTTCATTATCATCATTGGCTTCGAACAGTCAACAACGACAGGCACGCATTGTGCTCCCCACACAAGAGAGAACTTGGACCACTTGCTGAGGGCAGAGATGTCATTCAATACAACGAGTAAATACGGTAATTTGGAAGATGAAAATATTCGTTCTGATTAAATTTTTCGCACCTGACTGTATACTGAGACTATAACTTACCGGCTGGATCTGTATAATAACGGTCTTTCATAGCTCTAGTAGTGTCATTCCTTATCGATATTTGCTTTTCTTATATCACCTGTTTCTTCCATTTGCGAGACAGATGCTTCGTTGCTTCTCATTTATGTTGGCTGGATTCATCATCTCGATTTCTGCCTTTCGCAAGTCCCGATTTCTGCCTTTCGCAAGTCTCGATTTCTGCCATTTGCAAGTCTCGACTTTTGCCATTTGCAAGTCTCGATTTCTACTATTCGCAAGTCTCGACTTTTGGCATTTGCAAGTCTCGATTTCTACCATTTGCAAGTCTCGACTTCTGCCATTTGCAAGTCTCGATTTTTGCTATTTGCAAGACAAATGTACCATTCTTCTTCACTCCTGATGCTTTTTTCTGTTCACCTGGTTCTATCTTCAATAATAATATTCTTTTACTTTGCTAGTATTATTATATTCTCCTCTGTTGCATTCTTTCTGTTTTGGCTTTGAATATTTTTTTTTCAGTGTAACACTCCCATTCACGTTCCTGTCTTTCTCAATTTGCTGCGTGTCTTATGTTTCTTCCGTCCATTTCCTACTACGTCGGCCGATTCCGATGCATTAAATCTGAATTGTTCCGTAAACTTTATCCGATCACCTGAAAAACTGTTGCTAATGCTTCCCACAGCCGTACCTTAGCCACAGACGTGAAGTCAAATTTATTGTTGATTTAATGTGATGCAAGTTTTTACATCTAATTGTTGATTGGAAGGAAGGAGCGGACGGACGCCGAGAAGTACGAGTGTACATTAATACAAAGATACCCTCTTGGTAAATAGAGCTCCTAGTTCACACGTTTGAAGACAAAATGGAGAACTTCTGATAAATTACACATTTCAAGTTTTCGAGTTATAATTCACAACTCGTATTTAAGGGAACGTAATCTTAAAAAGTACGAGAGATACGTCGCGAGGGCGTAGCTAATGAACAGAAAAGAACTTTTAAAGCAAAACATTCTTTCTCATTCCACTATATACTGATACACAGTTGTTGCTTGTCTATTGGTTGGTCCGTTTCTCTGTCACGCTCGTAAGGATTTAGATTGGAGAAAATTCCGGGGCCGTATTCCTAAACTATAATAGCGAGACTGTTAAATATGGCAGTACGTACTAGTGATACTGAAAATAACATGTCATGTCAGAGTTACTATAAATAAAAGGGTATCTCATAATTCAACAACATTCGTCCCGTCATTTTTGGAAGGGACAATGAGACTCTAACTGGGGTTTCTTTCCAATTAGTCCTCTCTAACTTGAGTATAATTTTCCATTTTCTTAGCTTGATGGATTCAGTTTTCTTTATCTATTCATTTCTTGGCGATGGTAGGATCTCAGTGGATTGCGGAGGAGTTGCTTTTTCCAATTTGAACGTTGTGGGCTATCGAAAAATACCAAGGAAACCGCAGTGAAAACTGCAGCCATATACCTTTCCATTATCCATGATAACGTTTAAAATTCTTGTGCAAAACTCGTGATAAATCAACCTTTCAAAGTCCAGTTGGAACCTTTAATGATTACTCTTGATTTCCCGATAAATATTCCAATCTAAAGAAAATAGTTAAGTTGAGTCCCACTGAACCGTAACCGTAATACGATGGAACCCCAGTTCAATTGCTGGCAGACAAGTTGCGAATTTCTGCCGTGTGTTATTATTGAAAATTGTACACGGTTTCAAACACAAGATGATCAGAGTTAGCATTATATCAATAGATTAATGGAAATAAAACCCGGTAACGGATGAAAAACATTAAACATCTGAACAAAGGAGATACAGATGAAAATAATAAAACACAGAGCACACGTATTATTTAAAAGTCACCTACACTACGGTACTATTATTTCTATTCTATGTGAGCTAGTCGTGAATTCCTTTCCGTTCACGAAATTTAAAATAGTTCTGACGTTTCCTTCGCCAGCCCTAACGAGACTCGGCGGCGCTATCCACTGAACGTCGAGGACCTCCATTAGAGTTTTCAAGAGGCGAGTAGGAGGAATGGTGCGCCTCGCGCTAGTTGCAAAGCTCGATGGCTGGAGCTACTGACCTGGTCCACTTCCTGTCTCTTTCCTGCATTGCTACAAACAACAGCATTATATTACAAGTGGTTGATTAATAGCGGCATACTGGTCGGTCCAGACTGTTGAACATTATCTCAAGGTAATACCTTATTATGAAAATAGGCTGAGAAGATGCTCTGAGTAAAATTACGCTTAAGTAGTCTAACCTTTAGTTGGTATTACTAAGGAGTTTTAGTTCTTACTCCAGTTAATTTCAGAACTCTTAATTGCAATGAGTGATAATGGTAGTTACCGTATAGATAGCCCCCGCTTCAGTGACTTGCACTATGTTGCACCGAAAGAGATGAGCCCATTTACTATGGACTGTTGAGAATGGGAAATTTTACATGGTGTGTTCCCTCACAAGATCCTCTGAGTATAAAAACAGTATGTGAAGAGATAAGCGGAAGCAAAGCTGAAGAAAAGATAGCAAAGGTGTACACGGAAGATAGAGGTCCCGAAGGCCTAGCTAGAGCTGAGGTAACCTAACAGTGCGCCTCTATATCACCAGTCCCCATAGCATGCGATAAATACTCCTAACGCAATTGCCTATCAAATGCCCCTTGAGGGGTTGTTTTAATGAAGTATAGACTAGAAACATTTCAACTGAATACCTTGCGAGATATTTTGCTACTTCAGTCTCTGGGTTCAATTTTGATATCAATTTCAATTTCAGCAGTTCACACGGATTTTCCACTGAATTGACATGCCCCAATGCAGTTTGCTGGGATCTCTGAAGCTGACAGAGAGGAATAATAAAACATGATCGTTTTTCGAAAGGCTAGTAGTATGAAAAAAATGAAATAAACTCCTCAGGTCGACCTAATCAAATTTCTATAATTTCCGAACTCAAACAATCCATACATACATTCACTCTTTACATAAAATATTTCGCTACTTTTTCTGATTCTGACTGTGAAACCCTAAACAGCATTTATGCCTTCGGTGTATCACATGTATTGGCAGTAATTACGTTCCAATCTGTTCTCGTAGTGAACAAATATCAGACAACATTGAGCGCATTCTTGTGAGGCTAATTAGTAGATGATATATTGCCTGTCGAGGGGGACTTGGAGCTCCTTCTTTGAAGTCTCTTGCCCAGAATTGGCTGCATCCATGACCAAAAAAGAATTACGCCAAGGTATTCTACAGCAAGGCAGTCACGAATGTTACGAACACATTATAGGTGCTCAATGTGCTTTCAAAATGTGGATGTGCAGACAGTGCAGGATGTCGACATTTTCTTGAAAAACCTAAGCTTCGACGAGGTAAACCGATTTCATTACGATTAGCACAAGTTTCACCAACTTCGATTGCCTCCTTGTTTATGAGCTCCATGTAACTCACTTCATCCATTCATAAATCATCTAATTTGGATTATATATCTCGTATATTCAAGTCAACTTTAGGTTCAGAAATGCCGTTATAAAATTCAATTTCCAAGTTGTCACCGAAGCAAAGATTGAATTCAATTTTGCGCGTAAGGAAGTCATTCACTATTCTGAAGCTAGAATTAAATTATTTAAAACACAAGTCTTANGACTTCGCTATCGACGTTCGAACGACGTGTTCCGCTCTCGAGGAAAATAAAATGTGTTAGCCATAGCCGACGTTCGAGGACTCTATCGCGCAAAAAAAACTTCTACATTTATGATGCGATCTTCCTGAAATTTCACACACATACGTAAAATGAAAAAAAAAAACACTTTTTATTCATGTGGATTTTTGAAAAAATCAAAAGAAAACGGGATATTAAAGAAAAACGTCAAAAAAAGGGGTTTACGAAACAGAGCTTGAANACGTGAAATTAGGAAAAAACCGGAAAAAAAGGGGGGGTACTAAAAAGTTATTGCGTTTTGAAACAAATATGCTACAATATTGAAACACATTTCATTCGATTCGTAACAAAATTATCTAGTGGCTCTGGAAGCCCGATTTTTGATTTTCCTCATAGTTTTTTTTATAGGATTTTTACCCATATTTTCACATTTTTCCCCACCCCACCCCCCTTCTCTNGATAGCTTTAGAATATGAAAAAATCAAATTTTTCAGGAGAGCGGAAAAACCCAAGTAAGTCAGTTGGTCCGTGCTTTTGGCACTGGATCCCCTGCTTTGGCATAGCCTATTATCTCGTCAAGCGAGGGGTTTCATCATGCGCCACATGACTCATTGTAGTCCAGTTTAGCAGTCCTTCTCGGCGGCTTGGAGACCCTTCACGATACAACCAAAATAATAGCACAACATACATANTTTCAGCCCCCCCCCCAAACGTTTTTCCACGCTTGCAAGCGTAATTCTCGGGTCATTTGAATTCAGGACATCATGACATGTCTCGCTCACAAGAGCTGAAGAAGCACTGACTCTCTGACAGAGGCAGGACTTATAGATCCTCCCTGAAAGTTATCTTTTGTGACGTGTTTGGAACGTATTTCTGACGTCACACCAGCTGAGCCAATAGTCACGAAGTTTATTTACGAACTAAGGCACGTACAGGCANTTTACGAACTAAGGCCCGTGCAGGTATGGGGCTTACACCATTGGATAGGAAAATTCGCGCTTTATCTAATGATACCACTCATTGTCTGCTGAGGCAAAGCGGAAAAATTCTACGGGCAAAATTAGCGCACTGATTGGCCGGCTTCAGAGGCGCGGCGGACATCTGCCTACGGCCGCGATGGATATTGCGAACGAACTAAGGCACGCAGAGACGTGCCGATTATACCGTTGAATTCGCCTGCTTTTGTGCTTTTGATTGGCATTAAAAAACATATATGTCAAATTCGAGAATTTGTGGCGGAAATCCGCCTGAAGACAGTTATTAAAAAAGTCCAATATTTTCTGTCGTGGTCGAACACGAGTGATGTAACGAGTGCCACGTTACAATACAGTATGATCACGAACTTGAATAATTCTAGAATTACGAAAAACCATAACCAGCATTAAGGCTTCCATGTTTGAAGGAGACACATAATTTATTAAAAGGTGAATCTAACAATATTTTACGAGTATCACTCCATAACTCGATCACGGCAATCCTGAGTTAATTCTTTTATTCATTTTATGCCATAATTAAGGGGGCACGGCTTGAAAGAACTTACACAGCCTAAATACTTTAATGATATGCAGGTTCGACAATGGTAACAAGGAAAATAAAGTCATAAATGAACTTAATTCAACAAGATTACTCATGGCTTCGATATTCTATATGAAAGGAAAATATATGCTTAAAAATGGGCTGAGAAGTCATCATGTAAAAAAACCTCTCAAAGGCTAGCAAGCACTTCCCCTTTAGAAACAAATATTTTCCAGTAGCCCAGCGCAGGACGACCGTTGAGTTCAGAAAGAATCAATTTCATGCACACTATAGACGAGTGTAAGCTCACAGATCACGCAGCTCCAGAGCATATCGGTGGAGATAACCATTTCAAGGCAGAGAAAATCGGCGTAAGGTCTTTTACTGGCACGCCATAAGCGACTGGGAACGGTTGAGCGGAAGCGATAGAATAGCAGTCGCCTAAATTTTTATGACAATTTGTAAAACCCAGAGAATCTATTCAAGTTCTCTTGATGGCAGCATGAGGTTGAAGCGCAAGGTAATGGGAATAATAAATTACACTTGAGTTGGTTTCAAATCAAGGCGTCGCGTTTTATTTTTAGTATCGCAGGAGCATCGATGATTCGTGAGGTGCTAAATGCGTGGAAGCGCTCGCTGTTAGCCTTCTTGCATTCGTCTTCTAACTTCGGTGCCGATTTGGGGCAATTTTTAGGTCGATGAAGGTTTTTTTCTGCTGTGCGAGACGTAGAAGACGTTTGATTGAATAATTTGAAACACATTAGCCACAGAAGGGGAAAACAATCCAATGCTCACTGCAGCAATATTAAATATTGCAACTCCTCGTTATCACCGGCTTGGTAGAGGCACCAATTTTCCGTACACACAATTTTTATCTCCGTGCACGGGAAGAAGCACGCTGTCTGTAAGAATGACCAAAATGGATTCTGATAAAGTAATCATTTTTTCGCAGCAATATTTAAATCATCTTCAACAATGAAATATAAGTCAAACAACATAACTTGTGCAACAGACTGAGAGATGTATTTTTAAATTCTGGTATATAACGTCTGTCACTCGTCCTTTTCTGACATTACGCGACGATACATATATGTCAACAAAATTCCACGCGCTTCATTGAGTGCTCAGACAAGCTGCCAAAATTTTACTTGTCTTCAATATTTGTCATTTACAGAGCAAATAATTAGATTTCTGATAGAAAGAGGAGGTGAGTTATAGAGAAAGTATAGGAAGCCTCACAAAGTTATTTTCTAATATCTTCCTGGCTCCCGATATATTCAGAAGTCGAGCATAACGAAGGATTCATTTACTACAATACACTATTTATAGTACATATTTCATTTAATCGTTACCAATGTTTTACTCGTTCTTTTAACGTCTATTGCTCCCACGCATATCTCACACTCCTATTAACTTACACGAGTTTTTTCATCTCTGTAGTCTGCCTGCGAATATTCATTTACCTCAGAGTCAGCACGTATGAATGTGAGCTGGAAATATACCCACTTCGAGAGTGAAGTTATACAGTAAAAAACTGCTTTAGAAATTTATACTTCACTGCACTCGATCTACATGCTTAATTCAGATAACCAATTAGTCAAATCGTTCAATTTTTCCTCAGGGCAAGTAATTTTCAGATCTTAAAAAATACTAGCGTCGTTGCAAAAATAGAAAAAAATTACTTGCGATCAACTAGACAAAAAGCATTTAACACTTTGTGCTAACCGAATTCATTTTTGTTCTCGGATTAGAATACTCACAAGTTTTTACGAAAGTTCTGACGTTGCTCAATTTCGAATGTAGTTTTTCCTACTTACTATCGTTTTTCGAAAAATAACAACTTCATGTTCGTTTATTATCATTGCGCCGTTGCAACTTCACTCGTGGTCGAGGTCACTTGAGAGAGCAGCTCGCCAGTGGGTTACTCTCTCATTGGGTCTTCAAGGTTGAAAGGGACAACATCAATTTTGCAACATACCACGTAGAATTTTATGGGCCCATATCGATTTCTGTGATGATGATGTCGAAAAAAATATTTCGGCAGCCTTCGCAAAGTTTCTTCGAGGGCGGTGAAGGAAATAATATAAATTTAAAACTACGTTGTTTCTGTGAGCTCTTTCATCGTTTGCAGACGTGCTTCTTGAGAACGCATCATAGCGTTTGGTCTGACCAGTCAACTAAGAATATTAAATCTATTGTATTATCTATTCCGGGAATACATCGAAAATTACAAAAAACAGGCAATAATCAACGCTGCAAACTGCATTTTCAAGACATTTATTTAGATCAGAACGAAAACATGACCTAGGAAATTATTCGCTTCCTTAGTACGATGGATGAGGTAGCTGAATAACTTCACCTGGTCTTTGCATTTCGGTGCAGCAGCTCGTTACGGGAGACATCGGTCGACGCGCTTAGCGCGCTTGCATTAATTATATTTTCATTTGCTTGATGCCCTAAGTGTTGGCGCAAGAGCCAAGCGTCGATCGGCGATGTCTTTTGGATTACACTGATTTTATCTTCGGCAATTTTGTCAAGCTTCAAATTAATTTCACAATTTCTTTTGTTGTTATTTCAGATTTAGGGGGAGATTCTTAACTATGTAAAGTATTCAGCGCAGCTGTTATTTTCAGATTTAGTAGTGTTAACTATCTACTTTGGCTCATTGTAAAATTTGTCAGTTATTTAGACAAATTATTTCAGTACGGTGTTGGAAATTCAACACTTTGCCATGTTGAGCTTCACCAGACAGAAAAGCCTGCAGCTGAAGTTAGGAAAGCGCTTGAATTTTTGAAAGTAAGGTTTGGTTTCGTGAACCGCACGAACAACGTTTTAAGGAGACCGGTAGCGAAAAAGACCGCACCAGAAGTGGCCGTCAAAGAACAGCAACCCAGAAAATCAAGAAGAAGATTGCCTCAAGTGTTGCTATAAGTCCCCAGAGGTCCAGAAAGAAAACGAGCGCAGAGTTCTGTGTATCAAGAGTATCTGTGGGTCATGTAGTGAGAAGAAATTTATGACCATCCCCTCTGAAATTGGAAAATATCCCTTCCCTTACGAATGCCTCAAGGGAAAAACGATCCAAAAGAAGTCGGTTGTTGTTGTACCAGAACGCAGCTCGTGGCCTTGGCTCTGCTGTGTTCACCAACGATAAAATATTTGCCATTTAACAAGCTTTCATCGTCAAAATAGTAAACTTCTCACTCGGAATGTTTCATCAGGAACGTCAGGAACATCCTCCGCACTCGAAAGCCTGCGTCTGCCAATGTTTTCTTAGGAGTATGCAAAAAAGGGTAGGCTTCCCTAGTTTTTGTGTCCCAGAGAGTGAAAATTACAGTTAAAGCTTAAGAAGAGTCTCCGGTGCAGGGCCTCAGTAAAACCATGTGACAAGGAGATCAATGTCTTTTTCAACCTAGATAGAGCACCACATCACACTTCCAAACGAGCCTAAATATGGCTTAGGGAAAGTGTTCTGAATTTATTACTAAGGAAAATTGGTCTCCTTCCAGCCTTAATTTAAACAAAAAGTGTTCGATCTGTTTTGGAAAGGAGTGATTCAGAAAAGCACATTCAACAGTGGAAGTCTTAAAACGACCATTGCAGCGAGAATTGGCTAAATTGCCGCTTGATGAGGAGTGCGCAGCGGTGGAAGCAAGTCCGAAGAGGTTGAAGGAGGTACTGAGGAGTCGAAGAGGATTTATGCAATGAAATGTTACTCATATTATCTTAAGGCTTTTGTAAGCCTGTTGAAACAAATTTCATGTTATTCAATTTATGTTCTTTGTACTTAAAACACATTCGCTAAAGGACTTTTGTGTCGCCATGTACATAACTTCATTCCACCAACGCAACGTTGAGATACATTGTACAAATAAGATACTAGTTCATGAAGCAAATCATTCATGAAATGAGATCATATTGTACCACGTATACTATGTAGCGTATGTGGTTTTTCATTTCTTAGTTGTTAGCAAGCTCTTGAAACCCTTCAAAGATTAGATTTTTATATGATGATTTATCGAATAATCTTCGCTATCTGATACTTCCAACTTAATTGTCGACTTTATGTGACCCGTGCGAATATGATTTAATAAAAGGCTTTCTCGACTATCTTCTTAAGCACTGAAAAGATCAAATTGAAATTGAATAATTGATATAAATGGCAGCTATAATGAGAATAGTTGCTCACTTTTTTACCTTACTTGGATCTCATAAGCTAGAATGCGGTGGCGGACAGTCCCGAGGTCCCGATATCCAAGGCACCCGAATTCCATAAGTTAATTTTTTCCATACTTATTTCGTTTCACAGCATAGCGTGGGACATCGACTCGATCAAATCTGAATTAACTTCGCTTAGTGACGTCCTATAATTCGGACCAAACTACTGCCCTCTAACTATTCTTTGTACACGAATGTATTCGTTGATTGTTATCATGATGGGAAAACGTTAGCTGAATCAAAGAGCTTTAGAAGTGATTGATTAACTTTTAGTCAAATTATGTACGACATTCCACTCCCTTCAACAGTTTCATTATAAACAAGGAAGAAAGGAAAGCCGCTCTCAAGCTATCATAGTTATTGACTATTATTATTTTCTGACTTCTGATCCTTACAAAATTGTTCAAGTTCAATGCTTGTTAAACTCTTGAGAAGCTGCTGATCTTTATCGTTCTTGCCTATGAAACGGCCTTATTAAATATATACATATAGACACACAAAGAAACTGGAACGAATTAAAAAAATACATTTGATTCATTGCCTGGACCCTGAACGCTGTCCTCATATTTTAATGCGTGCTTACTCCTTTCCCGAATTTTTCGGTGGGGCGAGCACCTGATCGTAAATTAGTTGGGGAGTTGGGCGGCGCGGCCGTGACAGCGCGTGCACGGCCTCGCGCCGCTGGGCGTCTGGAGATAAGACCTGAGGAATGGACGCCCTCACCGGCCTGAGAGCGGCCCGCGGGCGCTGGCAGGCCCCAGCTGCTTGTCAACACACACCAGCAGGTCTCATCCCAAGCTCTGTTCGGCAGCCAAGTTTGGAGGATTTTTCGGTGCTCTCTTGAGCCTCAATCTTGTTCGAGAAATTTATTAAAGGCAGAAAACTGTTCAAGGGTCTTTCATATAACCATTGCCAATACAAGGACTCTGCTTGAATCCTAATCTTTTCAAAACTGAACTTATAATTAGTTCTTGAAATTTATTCAAAACCTTGATTAGTTGTTTGTCCCTAACGTAGGATAACAATAAAGTGCAATCATCAATTTTGATGACTAGCTTGATCATTTCCCAGGGTGCCTAACGCACAACATTGCTTTGCGTGGAGCTCTAAGAAAGTCCCGATAGATTTCTAGCTTAGAAAATGTAAATGTGTATTAATACCAAGCAAAAGTTGGACTACGACTGAGGTGTCCCTCTAGAATTCAAAGGATTAATAACTCAAAAAATCATATTGATGTATTTTAGAAATTTTAACTATTTCTTGTGAAGTTAAGATGACTAAATACTTGCTCAATATCTTTTAATCCAACAATGCCAACCATGAAGACAGTTTCGGTACAATTGCTAAACTTCAGCACGGCGAAGGTGATCGGAATAATTAAAAAGTTTCTAGATGTTCTTTTACACGTCCTTTTGAAGCTCTGACGTTTTTTACTTCCTCCAAACCAGCTCATCGACGGTCTTGTGCGGGCCGGGTCAGCAGTATGCACCAATTGTCCTCAGCGACCACGTGCATGTCGAGCAGATATCAAATCTGCGAAGCTTTCTGAACGGTTTCATGGAGTCATGAGGAAATTTTTGAATCCATTCCTAGTAAATATCCAACGATGAATCTTTCGATATTTACTTTTGCATGAAAAAATCATTTTTCTTTTGTGTTTCCACACCTGAACTGCAAAGTTCGTGCCAATGGTTGCCGAACACCCTGCATAAATATTGTGAAATTTAAACTTTCATTAAAATCCAATTTAAATAATTTAAATTTTGATATGTGTCCCCATTTAATCAATTTAAGTACATCGTTAATAAATATGAAACACTGGAACACATACAAGAGGAATTCTACTCGAGTTGTTTCTGTGGTATAAAACTAGTCGGTAATCATTTCAGCTTGCTCTGCTTTATTCCATTATAAGGGTCACAGGCACGTACCTGGAGAAACTGTAAATGATCTGGAAGAATAAGAGAGCAATCCATTGAATTTTTTTCCAGGATTAGTCTACTTCAGTGAGTAAATATTTTGATCCCTATGAAATTACTACGTTATAAGAGATCACACCAGAATTAAAGTAACAATTTCGTACTTTTATACCTAACGTCACACCAAGTATGAATCCGTTCTTTTTGATCAAATATTTCTTTTTTGTTCTTTTGATTTTCACTTTGTTGTGTTTCTTGATGCAAAGATTACTTGAATAAGAAAAAAGCATTCACTAATTTAATACTCCAAACTGGCTTTCAGCAACAAGAAAGTTGAAGTTCTAGAATCACCAAACATTCACCCGCTCAGGCCGTAGTTGAAAGATAAGCAGAGTATTCACTCTCTTCTAAACTATCAAATTTCGCTATTTTTGAAATTATTTTCACCCTTTACTTGTGAAATATCAGGCTGAATTTGAAATGTTCTCAAGATATTTTTTTCGTTAATGCTTTTCTGAAAATGATTCATTATGTTTAACCTTTCTAGAACATATGATCCCCGTGTGAATGAATGATTACATCATCGAATCAAAGTATATTTCCGGATTTACGGTTTTTATCATATACAACGGATTCAACAATTACGACCCTAATATTTTCTCCATTTCGCCTGCACATGTATTGCCCACCGCCATATAATTACGGCATCAATATTGCTGTTTCGATCAGCGCTAAATTTAACTGGATCTGGACATTCAATTTGAAATTCCATGGTTCAGATTGAATGTTAATGCAATATGTTTGTAGTACCGATTCTGGACGAATAAGTCTTTGATAGGGACGTCTTTCTATGTAATTAATTTATATTTGTTCCTCGAATGAGAATATCATTACTACCACCGATTTAATCCAATGCAATAAGGCTCACTCCAGGGAGTAAATTAAATGTCACTACATAACGTTGTCGAAATGTAGTCAAAGATCTCAGTTGTTGTTTCAGGTAAGAATGTGTAATAAGACCTTGGAAAAGCTACGACCGCATCCAATAAATCCTCGACATTTGGACCATTATGAACTTGAATTCATAACTACGATGTGTCATGGACACAAATATTTGTGGTGAATACCTGCAGCGCGTCTTGCTGAGCTTTTGGCCGGTAGCCAACCATCTTCCTATGAATTTTACATGAATTTTAGTACCATATTTATCTTGACTTTCAATTTAAAAGTTATGTTTTCATTCCTTTAATGTGAGGGCACATTTCTGTTTTTCAAACCCAATTAAACGTGTAAATGATATTTTTATTATTATTGTGAATTATATTTCTAAAAATTGGGAATCATTTTTAATCCTTGCGTAAAATTGAGTCAGTTGTCAAGTTTCTACAACATTTCATTTGACTTAGAGCAAAATATATTTTGAATCCATGTTTTTTGAAAATTTCTTTTCGTGGTTTCAAAAATTCAATCCCAAAGGATTAGTAAACAGATTTCGTGGGCCATCGTCCGAGCGTTCGATTTCATCTGTTGCGATGCTGTGATAACAGCATCGCGACAATTTAAACAATTTGGAACATTTATCATCAAAAGTTTACAGTGCTACTTTCTTGGGAACGATCTTTAATTCAGTGATCATTTGGTCGAACAGTTTACAGCATAGAGTGCGTTATAATCTCACGAACAAGCTTATTCTCGGTGATATTATTCTATAGTCCTGCTAAAAATCAGCGAAGACTCTCCAATGACTTTCAGCAGCTCGGCGCAGTAAGTGTCGTCATTGTTTAGGCTCGAATTAACGCAGTAAATGGCTTCAATATTCCGCCTATAGTGAACCTAGTGTTGCTTCTAGCAGTTCAGCGCAACAAAACCTAAAGACGCAATGCAGTGGCCCCCACTGCAGCATATGTCCGCAGAAGCCGCTACTTGTCTGGCCACGAATTAGTGTTCTAAAGAATATTGAGTAGTGGCCACTAGTAGAGCGCTGCAGTTGAGCGCGGCAGCTGTGGCAGAGAACTGCGCCAAAGGCGAACGCTGCGTTCGCGTTACGGCGCAGCCACTGCTACACCACGCTATTGGTTGGTGCTTCTCCGCGCTGCGTTGGAACTCCAGTTAAAATGCACCGATGTTTAACAGGAAGGTTGATACATTCACGTTGGGTACGCCTCGCAAAATGTAGAACATGATCAGCATCTTTCAATTCTTTTCAATAATATACACTGGAATAAACCTGGTGTAGAAAATTCAATCGATCTTTCCATAACTCCAGAGAACGTTTAGCATCTAGAATATGAAAGAAGTGTATTGCAAAATGTAAGCAGTTTGCAAATCGAAAGAATTCATTGATCCATAAAATAAAATGTCGTTATCGTATTCGTTGAAGATTTCAGAGATGCAGACGAAAAGAAATTAATTATATTTTCTTAAACTTTGAGGCCAGAGGTTATGGGTAGAATAGAAATAAATCAGTTCTGGCAAAAAACTTTGATGAACATATACTACTTTTCACTCGTATATGTTTCGTATTATTTTACCTATATCCGGTAAATAAAATTAGTCATCAAATTTTTAGTGTATTGTATTATTATATCC
The DNA here is from genome assembly GCA_014899125.1 of Orchestia grillus. Taxonomy (NCBI): domain Eukaryota; kingdom Metazoa; phylum Arthropoda; class Malacostraca; order Amphipoda; family Talitridae; genus Orchestia; species Orchestia grillus. The sequence continues at coordinate 29,581 of VOMN01134757.1, read as the reverse complement.
GTACAAAAGTTCTTGCGTTTGATTTGAGCAGTGGACGACGCGTGTTTCTTTAGTGCCATGAGCAGCCTGCAGACGAAGGTATCTTGGCACATCAGTCTTGAGGAGACCTCGAGCCGCCATTACGTCCGAGACGAGGTTAAGTGGACGCCTTTATTGAATCAGCGCCAGATAAAATAGCGGCCCTGGTCGAGCGCTGCTGTGGGGCGGTTGAGGGAGTTGTTTCCTTCCCTGTTGATCGAAGCGTTCAGTGTTGTGTTCATAACGGAAACACAAAGAATGAATAGAAAAATCGAAAGATTTTTCCATTCAAAATTATGCACAAAATGAACAAAATAATTAGCGTTTCCACGAATCAATTAATTAAGGTGTCTGGTCGAGTAAAAATCACAAATCGAGTCTTTGGTTCATAAACGTCTGTTCAGTATGGGCTGAATGAAATACTTGTGAATGCACAAGTGGGAAAAAATATGTTTGGGAAATTTAGTCATGTTTGATGGATGCAGTTACATGCGCATAAATTTACACCACGAAGATTTAGCTTTGAGGGAAACATGTGTATAAATATATAAACTAGCAAACATGAAGACTAATGCCCGAGTTATTAGTACTGCATAGGTGAATCATTCATGAGCGTTGTTATCATGCTTCAAAATGGTTGCAGCCGCACTAGTAAAACTCCCTGTAAAACGCTTATGCTATTTCACTCCAATTTTTCAATATTATTGATTTTCCACGCTTGAAGACCAATGAATGAGCATAAAATAACATGATCGATACTTCAGAGTATGATCGGACTTTTGTATAACTGAAAATGTTCTTTGTGACCCGGTATCGAATGATGTCGACTGAACAAGCAGCCAGGTTAACTAATGTTTTGACTACCATTCATTTCGCGTCAAGTGTGCGACAAAGATTGTCAAATTTGTGAATCAACACATCAAATGAAAGTACATGTTTCATAACAGCTTATAATACAAACGTGTTATCTACGCGAGTTTTTTCGGTGGTTTTGGAGAAATTTGCAAAGAAAATAATGCATACTTTTATTCTTGATTTCAATTCGTTGACCGACATATGATTCGACCATGAGGTCAAAATTCCTAACCTGAAACCTCAAAAAACAAAAGTGGATACAAAGGACTGAATTCTCCATAAAAATCACCAATTCTGCAAGTAACTTCAGCCGCTGATCACATCTCCTTATAACTAAATAATAAATTTTAATCATCTGTAATCAGAGAGCTGGGCAAATGTACACTCGAAGGCTATTTAAAAAAATAATGGGCCTGAGCTCAAAATTGTAGGACATTCTTCTAACACAGGCTGGGGAAAGAAAGGCTTAGGTCTCACTATTCTCAGTATACTAAGTTGAATTTCAGGAAAAGAAAACATCCTAAAATATCTTAGCTCAAAGCAATTGGGAATTGTTCAGTAAAGTACGATTTAAACCAATGGTTCGTCAGGAGTTGAACATCAAAATTCAGTTCACTTTAGAATTGAGCTTGGAAAGAGTAATTTACCAAGATTTTAAGAGTTATTTAGCAGTAAAATTTAGAGACAACGAAGTCCACCATGAATGGGACCCTTTCGATAAACGCCTGACCTTCCTAAGGAAGAGATCTTTAAGAAATGATAGCAGAGTACGAGTGATAACCACTCGCAATATTCATACCTCACTATTCTCGTACATCACTGTATAAACCATTCATTAAAATGTGAATAATGGGGGCAAATAGAGTCAAGGTTCAAGGATACCGACGTAACACAAACAAAATCAATGGCCAACCACCTTCGAAGATGAGGATACTAGAAGAGAATTAAAATGAGGATACTGGAGATGAAAGAAGTGAAGCAGTTACAAAGGAAGGTCTTCGGCCACGGCAGGTATGCTCGCCAATTAGTCGAGAATCTCGCTTAAGTGGTCCTCATTGGAGACAAGTAGGTGACGGTGCATCGTTAATGGTTCGGAGCGACGGCTTGTTTCACCAGTACAGAAAAACAAAACGGTTAAAGAACGCGAACAACTACAGAGAGAGCCCTCATTCGTACAAAGTAAGGTATACAAAAGTAATGAATAGAATAAGGCAAGATTTGCTGTTCACCGTGATCAAATTTGTACGTTATAATGTGCATAAAAAGGTTTAAACAATCATTTGCACAGTCTCCAGTTTCAAATTATTTCTTAAGCTGATTTTTGGAGCATTTTGGAACATTCATTACCCTCCGGACGTTGGAACATCACAAAACCTTTACAAATCAATCCAGGTCTCATCAAGATCATCATCATCCGATGAATGCATGTGGCGAACATTCGCAATATTTGTGTAAAATTCATTTCAAGACGTCTTCTTTTATTAGAGGGAGTTACCCTGTAAGAAAATTATACGGCTGTTAAATTTCCTGCGAATTTTAGCAAATTATTATGCTTAGATTAATTAGCTTGACTAAATTTGGTCGAGTGACCAAGGGAAATGTAATTTTCATTGGGGTGTTCTAAGTGATGGTGATGATTAAAGTTAGTAAAACTAATCACAAAAAAACAGTATTTAATTTGTGCAATTCAGAGTAGCGATAATTTATACATTGCTGACATATTCCCTGTCAAAAATATTTCATTTATTTAAATGTAGCACACTTACTCCTAGAAATACTTCATGTTGGGTCGCTTTTTTCCATGAATCGGTATATTCCTCTGGATGAAATCATTTGCATGTTACAGTTCACCGTTGTAATTTATAGGATTAAATTACAGTCTTATCAATTTTATCAATGTATTTGCAATTGAAATAAGAATTGTTTTAACATTCATCAATCATTTCATCACGCGCACGTATAATTTAATCCAACATGCCGTTGGCCCGTTATAGCTTAAGGGATGAAAACAATGACGGCCGTTATGGTCAATTTGTTCCAGGACCTTTGGGCGTATCCACGGTCATGGATGTCCATGAGGGGTGCCGCCTTCTTCAAATCTACGACCTAACACCAAAGAAAGTTCTTGCGCAAAATGCAAGCCCATTTAAAGAAGCTTGTGGAATTGTTTTGGTAATGAATGTTCACCTCAAGAGAGATTTTACATTAACAATTTATGAAAATCACTTGAGACACTAATGCATAACCAAGAAAACATTAGCCCTCAATTTACATATGCAAAGTAAAATTTGAAATGCTAGTAATACTCATCAATCATTCAAGGTGTGAAACACACGGAAATACGGAGATGTTATCCGTGTTCAGGCGATGTTGTCGCTGGACAGACAACTCTCGGACATGGTCACGTCAGGCGAGATGAAGGCGCTGCAACTAGACCAAAGGGCCAAGTCAATATTGCGCTGCCAAGTTTATGACTCATCGACCGAGTTGTGCGCGTATGCAGCGAAATGAAGTTCAGGTACGAATCGTGGCATAGTTTCTCATCGTATAGCAGATACTGCATTCAGATTTGAAAAGAGAACACATTTAGCCTTATTTTAATTATTAAAGAGACTTATTTGAAATTTGGAAAATAACAAGTTTTTCACGTTTCAAAGTATACATCACAAGAGAACTTGGAGCTGGCATTCTATCGCTTATAAAGGGACAGTTGTGGTTCAATTGTAGCTCGGTTGCCAGCCAGGTTCTTGCACAAGGCGGACAGCCTTGAAACAATATTTTTGCAGTGTCGGAGCTCCGTCGTGAAGACCAAACCATTTCTTGACGAAAAATTTCACGTAGAATACGATCTGATCCCACCAAACAAATAGTGAAATATGTCAAAAAGAGATGCTGCTGAAATATTAACCACTTCGACCGGAAGCATCACATGTGATGACAAACCTTGAAAACTGTAAAATGCAACGAAAACAGTCACCAAAAACTGAAAGCTACAAACAGCTCGCCAAAAAGAAGGAAATGTGAGAGGAAATATTTCGTGCCAATGTTAATATTTCCTTCTTGTCGGAAATGGAACTTGATTGTGAATTCCGATCATTATAGAACATACGCAGCGCCTTCATAGCATATCGCTGAAGAGATAGCCGTAAATTCCTAGGCTAAAAGCCCTCTAGTTTGATGGTACTGGGTACAGTCTCATCAAATGGCTCAAAATCTGCGGCCGTTTTTCGTCGATGAGGCTGTTAAGAAGAATAGCCTAGTTTCTACGTCATTGCTTCGGGAAGCACCGTTACCTTGGGTAACAGAAGCTTCGCATGACCAATACATGTTCTCACAAAACTGGGGGTGGGACTCCTTCACAACCCCGAGGTGACGAGAGCGGATATAGAGAGTTCTCGTGAAAACTTTCTTATAACAGAAAATTCAGACCAACTTTCAGCCCAGATATCAATCCATTGAAATCATGCATGGTGTCTTAGGGCTTGATAGCTCTCATCCAAGCAAGTTTTGTCATTTAAGCAAGCTTACCCTCGAGGTAAGTATTTCCTTTCTGGAACGAAATTCGGTGGAGTCGCTTTCACTTTTTTACTACTCAGTTGCATTCCATTGAAGGCTATTGTGGAGGCTGTTGGATTTCTAACTATTTTTAACTATGAACTATTGTTTCCTATTAGCTATATTTACTTGATAATTATACTTCAAATTTTCGCATCATATTTCTTTTCCTTACCTTCAATAGTTTTCCAAGAAATTGTGATTCTCGAATTGTAAATGTTATTACCTTGGAATATTTTTTCGGGCAATGTCATGCTCCTGAAAATAATTATTTTTCGTGAACACTTCTTTACATTTCCGAAGTAATGACAAATACTTTTTACGAAAGCTTATCATAATTTCATAAAATCCCATCAGGAGTTTGAAAACTATGCATACGTCAAAACAATCGACGTCTTCGTGGTCTACCTGTACACTTTAGTGCCGTTTCAGTATAAAATTTGAAAAGCTTAGACCGTCTTTGCCTGTTTTACTGAAGGTCTAGGTTTGTGGTCCAACTTAGTCGTACACTTTTTATGTTAGGAAAGCGACCGTGTAGTTTGAGAGAACTGTTTCCTGTCTTTCATCCAGTGGCAAAGAGATGAGATTGCTGCAGTCTTTAGAGCTGTTGTTCTGTCGTTAGGCCCAACGGCGCGCTCCTGTGGCTGAAGAGGCTGGACTGGCAAAGAGATGACGTGGGATCTAAGGTCGACACAATGGTGAGAGTAAACAACTTCCTGTGGGGGTTCTAGCTCATCAATTCTTCCCGTCTGCACGACGAATTGATGTGTGGAGATATTCAAATATTTTACCCTTTTCTGTACTCAACTTGTTTATCCGCTTTACTCCAATTTTTCGCTCTGTGAGATAGGAGTAAACAATAATAATGGAATTTCGTCAATATCAGCCCTCTAGATTAAGAACATGAATTTGGTCATAATGCATGCATTGTATTTTTGAAATCAGTGAAATATTGAAGTACTATCACTACTGTTTTCTCTTATTTGTTCGGCCCCTGTACGTATGGGGAGTACTTAAAAAAATTTCAAGCGCGTATGGCAAATAATTGCATCGATTTACAATATCTTGTTGCACTGATCATTTTCTCTATCAACCGTGAGCGTTTTGTAAGCGATATTCTAACAAAGGCATTAAAGCTTTCTGGTCGAACAGCCAGTGAAGGAAAGTGTAAGGATATCTTATGTTATACTTAAAATCCACGAAACTTTACAAATTATTGTGACCTTATCAATAGTTTGGTTGTTTTTTTCATTATTGTTGTTTTCCTTCGGATGATTCCTTGAAACCTACAACAGTTACCCCAACGGTGCATTACACCTGTTGATTCATTTAAAAATTTTCCATACCTTATTCTCACACTCGAAAACAATAATTGTATCAAAATCAATGATACTTATTTCACACTTTTATACATATGCTCAAAATAGTACAGATGATATATAATGATGCCATTCTTACTAATACTTTGGTTTATTTTCTTGAACAAAAGTAATATTACAAAATCCCTGTTTGGTTCATTTCGAGTCTTTCATTCAAACAATATAGAAATGTCCAGTAAAAAATCCGGCCAAACGATGTCTCCTGGCTATTGTTGAAGCACGTGGAGAGTACATTAAAGATTAATATGTTTTCTGTTGATATATTGGTATTATTAAATATTTGTAGTAAACATGCCTTACTTGAGTATCCTTAGTAAAACCTAAAATTGTGAAAATACTGTATATCATAGATTTTAATACCGGTGCACAAAATTGTGACATGGTGAAAATTAAACTAGGTTAAGTATATTTAAAATTCTTTTTTAATATTGGGCTAATCGATTTAAAACTATTACATAACAGTTAACATTTTATCTGAAGCAATTTTCAAAATTCGGCTGTCACTGAAGCAGTTTGGAGTTAATGATTAAGGTAAAACCCTCTGACACAAAACCTTGGCCTAGGCTGTAAATCCTCCCCGTTGTCATATTTAGTTATTATAAACCAACTCTCCGGAGCAGCAATTCATAGCTACGCCGACACTGGGTGGCATAGGAAAATATAAATACTTTATTTTGTCAGCTGTGTATTAGTAGTGGAGAATTTAGTAGAATGTTTTCAAATAGTTGAAAAATTTCTTGATAGAGATGATCTTTTCTTGCACAATCTTTTCATGAATATATAAGTTTCCATTTCAGAAGCTCCAACTAGGTTTATGTCAAAACGAATTAAATTCCAAACTATAGGTGCTTCTTTCATAAAAGATGTAATATTTGCGTTGAGTAAAGGAGTGGTTACTTATTTTGTCCTGAAAATGGAACAGAGATGGATTTCAAATAATAGTCCATCCATTCGATCAACCTGATCTTCACATGAGTGTTTCTCCGTTTTCGAAAATATAAGAGAAATGTCATAGCATGTTTTTTCCCTAAATACACACTTAATTTGAACAAAGACACTCTACCGGTTGATGAAGGAGCTGCTGAGCAGACAAAACTCGCTTCTCTGGAACTTCCTTAAGAATTAGGGCCTCTGTAGAAGTTCGATACATTTATAGTAACGCACGCCAAACTTCTAATGAATGTTGCACCGTTTGCTTACTACAATGAATTACCTGCAAGAAAATGTAGGTATTGAATTTTTTTAGGTTTTAAGTTGGAGACATATTGCTCAGAATGAAAGATTCATAATGAAGCTAACATCGATTTTACGTAACTACTCAAGGTAAAGAAAACTTCCCGACTATTAGCAAGAAATGCATCATTAGTTGTCATATGCATTGCTCCATGCATCTGTATAAAAATATGAAGAATTAATCGAAAAATTAGCTATTTTGATTCAATTATTGCTTTTTAATATGGGAAGAAACCGGTGAGAATTATTCATGGAATATGTGGAAGTAATGCACCGTTGCCAAGAATAAGTGTTTTAGTCTAAACGAATCGCTCCCGGGAAACCTACAAGGGCCAAATGAACAGCCAAACTGTTTCCTAGGTCGCAATACGATTTCTGAAGTAAGTTTTCTGGTAATTGATAAACACCCCATGATTTCTTCGTTATGAAGCAGCAGTGACGTATAGTGAATGATCTGACACATTTATATTTTAATAAAATGCAGATGAAGAAACGAAACAAAAAAGTGTTTTTATTTCTGAAAAGTACATGTAATGTCATTTTCTATCATTGTGTTTCAAAAATCGGATCAGTCAAATGGGATCCATTATTGTCCACACACTGTCAAAGGCGTTCACGAAAGTTGTCTATAACTCGGTGGGTCATTTCATGTAGAATGGCAGTAATTTCTTGACGAATTGCATCTTTACGTTGTTAAATAGATCGAGGGTGATTAATGTAATTGAATGTACTTTTTGAAAATAGAAACATTTTTTTGTTTCATTACTTCATTTGCATTTTATTTAACCTACAAATGTGTCAGATCATTTTGCCTGACCCTGTATGTGTGTTCATGCACACGAGCTGTTTTCAAAAACTTCATAGTGTTTTTTAATGAACGTTGATAGATTAAACTTGAGAGGCGTATTTTTGAGGTAAATAAGGAGGAGATCCTAATACATGCACTTGAATTTTCCCATACCTGTGGAAGATGTTAATTTCACTGGCATTAAGTAACCGTGAGTTAGCGACGTTAGATTTTCATTTATAGCAACTGCAGCTCAGTTTCTTTTTCGCGCCCATAAATTGAAACAGAACTCACCACCAGTAATCACTGCGTTGTGGGAGTTGGAAACATTGTTCAGCATTAGCGAGGCGTCACGTGCGGCCTCCAATCCGAGCTGCGCTCAGCAACGCAGCGGTCGGTCGATTGCCATCGATCAGCGATAAGCAATTCGGTTGATGATGACGTAGTTCCAGGTGTTAAGTTTTTTCGTTGTTTGCTAAAGATTAGAGTTAAGGTTCTGTTATTTATCATTAGAATACGTTTCAAATCAATTTAAAATGTGATATTTTACATTGGGCACATGGACTACGAGAACTATTTTATGACTCCACGCTCTTAAAAAGGTGGCACATCAGGTAGAAAAAACACAACTCGTTTTGAATTTTTAACCATTCATTAAGTCGGCGGATTTCCATCAAAATACCTTCGTTTTCGCCGAATAAGCACACCTCGCTCAAACGCAGCTGTGAGGGTCTTGGCAACCGCAGACTGCTTCCAGGGTATGGTGCAAGAAGTCGTCTTTCATGTCACTTAATTCCAGGCTTACTTCACAAAAGCCCTGACAACTTTCTATTGCTCAAGCTGGATGCAGGTCAAACGCTTTCGATTGCGGTAGTCTCTGACCTAAGAGCGTGTACCAAAACTGCTCACCGTAGTACTAGTGTGTACCAAGGCAGCTCACCGTAGTACTAGTGTGTACCAAGGCTGCTCACCGTAGTACTAGTGTGTTCCAAGGCTGCTCACCGTAGTACTAGTGTGTACCAAGGCTGCTCACCGTTGTACTAGCGTGTACCAAGGCTGCTCACCGTAGTACTAGTGCGTACCAAGGCTGCTCACCGTAGTACTAGTGTGTACCAAGGCTGCTCACCGTAACACTAGTGTGTACCAAGGCTGCTCACCGTAACACTAATGTGTACCAAGCGTGCTCACCGTACTTCTAGTAAACTTTCCCAATCGGGAGCAAATAATTCAGCACTATCACCGAGTCCAGGTAAAATGTTTATAACTTTTCGTTGCAGAAATATTTCTTTTCTTCTTAAGACTTTTTTCAATTATGACATCGATTTCTGTTTATCTATTAATGTATTCATTTAATATAAATTATTACCACAATTTGAAAATTGTTTCTGAAACTAAAATGTACCTCTATTGGTTCGTGGTAGCTCAGAGGCGATGAGCGCTCGTTTGCAGTCTTCAACATTGAAATTAATTCGTAGCTTCAGATCAAATAAAATTCAGATTAAAATTAAGATAATGCTTTCCTTTTTATGCCTGATTTTCATTTCAATTTGCTTTTAGCCAATAATATCTAAAGAGTTTTTTTTCAGTTGAAGTTCGCCTTCTATTAAACATTCGGAATTCACCGGAGTACACATTTTGTTGCGTTCGTGTACAAATTCACATACAAATAACTACTTTGGCTTTGTGTAGGTGTGCTGTGTGGAGCGCGAGTTGATCCATCGATCGATCGGTCCCCTTTTAATTTCTGAGGAGGGTCGGCCAGGGCCTTCAAAGCAAGCAGTTTGGGATTTGTCCCTCGCCCAACCCAGCCGAAGAGCAGCCCTTTTGAGGATGGGAATTTTATACACGACCAGGGATTTTACTTTGGCCTGTCAACAGCGGATGCCACAATAAAAGACATGCGTGTTTGAACTGCTGCAGAAATTTGTGTTTACATCTGGGAGCCACCACCATTTCATTAAGAAAGCTTGAAAACTTATTACACTGTCTTCGAAATTTACATAAATAAAAATTTCAAGCTGGTCTTTAGTTAGTGTTATGCGAGTCCAGTCTTTTTCTTGCATTTCCCGTTTTGATCACCGAAATATCTAAACGTTTCTCCGCACTTTAACGAAACTACGCTGGCAGCGGATGCTGAAACAATGAATTCCTTCTAAATTTTATGTATTCAGGATCTGAGAAGCATTTTGTCGAGTTAATGACCATCAAAGCTATGTTACATGAAAATCCTAAGTATCTGTAGAAATGGCATGCAAAAATAAATTTCTTATGTTTAGTGAGTTTGGTAAAAATTCGCGCAACATAGACTTTGAAGAGTAGACGGTTAGCAAATTGTCTGCTTTAAGTAACGGTTTTGCAAGCAATAAAGCAAGCAATTTCAGGGTCGGTTTTAATGTCGTTTCGCGGGATGAGATGAACATCAAAGAAGTTTAGCGGCTGATCATGAGAGCGTAGCAGGAGTATAACTGTGACCTTGGAGCCCAATCAGTCCGGCGGTAGTCCCCTCACGGGAGCTAATCTAGTTTTTCTAAACATAATGCATGAAAATGTGTGAAAATATTCAAGCAATCGTCGTTTAAAGAAGAAATAACAAGTATTATTTAGTTACCAGTCATGTTATATTTAACCGTGAGAAAACGTATAAATCATTAGTAGAATATATCTTATCCGCATACCTGCTGGAACTCCAAACCATCCTCATTTTTTACAAATTAATACTCAAAATGACCAACATATTTAGTCGTGTGCTTGCAAACCTGTATGAAAATCAATTCATCACAAACTTGCTAGAGGCAATAGCAAAGTCCTAATCAGCCGTGCTGAGCAATGACGTTACTGGAGGCATTTGAATGGGAATATTTGTGAGCTCGTGCGCGAGACGCGATGTTCTGCTGTGAAGCGTGTGAACCTAATAAAAGACGCTTGGGATGTGCTACACGTATGAGTAGTACTTATTCCATTGAATAAGAATTTGGTGAACTAAAAATACGATGGCTGATCCTCAGAGCAATGATCCTAAGGTAAGTCTGTTGGTGCATTGGCTTGTAAGCACTCATACCTGATCCTTGATCCTTTTCTTCTACCATTTAATTTTGACACTTTATCCCATTTTCGGTAGTATTCGAGTCATATGACTTCGAAACTTCATCAATATTTTTGAAACATTTATTCTTTCGAAATAACATGCATGGCGGCATAAAATGCCTGCATAATGAGCCTGTGATGATTGGTAGAAATGAACATAGCGACTAAGAATTTGGTGCGATTTGTTTACAAGAGTATATTCGTGCGATCTGATTTTGAGCTAATAAAATTCTTACAATTCGTTCTGATCTTCAAGATACGATAGATATTCACGAAACGTGTCCGCAAAACTTACTGCTTTAACAACGTAACTTACGGAATCGGGTGCAGAGTAAAATGTTCTAGCATCTTCAGAAATATCAGCTCAGTCTGGCGCTATTGTTTTCTTTCATCTAGAATGGAGTTTCCAAGGGTACTCTCTAATGCTTTTTGGCGCAGCAGAGTAAAACAATCGATTCGAGGATAAACATTTCTCGAGCCAATTGCGAAAACTAAAAGGAGCAGAATTTCAGACAAAAACGACTTTCGAATCTAGAAGCGTATTTTTCAAGGCAAAGCAAAAACAAAGCTCGGTATATAAAAGCAGATCGGTCTGACTGTACATGGATTTGGCTCCTTGAAATATTTTTCCGAGCTTCAGTTCGCAGTTTGTATTTTCGTTCGAATAATTTTAAGCTCCGTTTCCGAAGGGACGTGATTTGCATTGCGATTGTAAATATTTTGAAATAAAAGAGATCTCACGTTCGCCTATTTATTGACAATTTCATAAACTTTCTAAATCCTAAAACTTAATATGGTCGGCTCTAAATTCTACTGTGCATATAATTCATAGTTCGAATTATGCTCGACATAGTTCAAAAACTATACTGCTGGTTCCTAGTATTTAAACACTACAAAAAAGTTCACTTAACAGCTTTCATCACGTTTTTATCATTAGCTCCAAAAAAGATTAATTATTCGGAAAATAAGTGAGAAATTCAATAATCGATGCCAAATAACTTAATCCTTAGCTGTGCAGAAATGTTTGTTCGTGTGACATGAGAAAATATGTCCTACAGATGTAATAATTCTGAGGGTCGCTCAACGGCACTTCGATTTATAATATTTTATAAAAAATTTGGGTTTAACTAAGACTGAGCCTTGGGACTGGTTGGGTAAATAATTATTTCAATGAAGCCTGGAGGGTAAAAATGTGTGATTTTTAACTACATAATGTAGGATTCAGATGCCTGGTGACATGTTTTACGTGATATCATCATATATCACTTAAGACCATTACAATTTGAAATTGAAACGTCTCGAACTCATGACACTGATAGTTATCAACTCAATCGTCACAACGTTCATAAAATCAACCGCACGTAGTTGTAAACTTGGGCTAACCCGAAATTTTTGCGTTTTTTTAACTTTCTCATTACAATCGAATTTTTCCTCACTCCCTGATGCTATAAGTGCGTCAATGTACATGTGATATCGTCTGGAGTTTACAAGATACATCATTGACGTATTTTAATATTCTTTCATTCAAATTGTTCGTCGTATGTAATCAATTTATACCCTACTGTGTGCCTCAATGTCCTTTGTAAAATTTCTTGTGGGCTTTTCTATCGCAAGATCCAAAATATTGTTAATGACGGAATTAGAAGAAATCATCAATCCCTATTATATCGAACGGATCCGAAAACTGAACATCTATGAAACCTTGAGACATTCCAGTTTGATTTGACTCTATTATAGCCTTAGGGGACACCTCATGGGAAGAGGTGACCGTGATCAGCCGACAGATCTTTTCCAACTCAAGGCATCCATGGAGGCAGAAACCAGGCGAATTCGACCAGAACTCTCTAGTGCCGCAATGCAATCCCTCCGCACAAGCTGCACATGGAGGATGTCGTCTTCAAAAAGCAATTAAAATTAAGCTTGTTAATCACACGGTTTGGAAGCTAGTTTTTAAAAATCCATCATTGATTTCAGAAATTCTTATAGATTCTTTCTGGTCTCGTAGTTAAAAATCACCCTCTACATCATCACAAACTTTTCTCACGGTTATGTTCACTATTAGCAGAATGTGAGCATAAATCGAGCGAATAAGTTCAGTATAGAACTAACATATATTTTTTAAACATCTTTCACGAACGTATAATTGAAATATACTGTACGTATCTTTTACTGCGAATACAAACACAAGATTGCATTACCATTATTTTCTTAAAGCCCTTTAGTGAAACACGTGAAATCATGTATGAAAAATAAAATCGTCCCTCAGTTTCCAATATACGAGTACGTATGTTATCGTAAACAGTATGCATTTGACTACACGCATAACTTTAATTTACTTATATACCATACTTCTGGTAAATTCCAGGTATAATTTACCATTCTGGGTTACAAATACCAGTCGTTTAACTATTGAGCTTAGAGACATCGAGTTCGAGTTTCGTGGCGGAGTTACATTCACCGATTGTCAATCCAATTAATTCAGTAGAAATGACCGTAGTTCTTCGTAAATCGGGAGGCGTGAAATTAAATACGTAATGAGTACGTTATGATAGAGCGAATATGATTGCAGTGGAGTTCAAAATGATAGTCCTTGATAATCGAATATTGCCAGTTACCGTCCACTCTCTCTGAGTCACATTTCCCTGTATTATCACCTCAAAATTGTTAGGTTTTTATTTTTATGTAGTTGAGAAATCGCCCGTAGCTTCGTAGCCCGCTGTGATGATGCTGCTTAACTTTTCATGAAGGATACATGATATGGCCGCGAGTGCAATGCTGCTGAAAATTTAATCATGCCATCACCATCGCTTGAATTCTAAGCTTTCAAAGTTTGATTGGTTTTTGATTAACATGCAGGTCCAATAATTGAAAATACATATATACGTGAATGAAGCCTTGGTCTTAATGCCAGACGATTTGTCTGCCTTAATTGTTGATTGGAAATGAATATTTGTGTCGGAACGAAATACAGGGTGTTCATAAATGTAGAAGATAGTTTTCAAATTTAATAGGGAATGGGTAAGATATATTAATTTGACTTGTTCTAGAGTCAGCAGTGATTATCTGAGTGGTTACGCTATAGTAATGTTGTAGAGCATTCTACATAAAGAATCTTCTTCGCCACCGTGCAGCTGAGAACATCAGTCTGCATCTGAGAGCTTCATGAGGAGGAGGTCATCGTTCAACACTCGAATTCTAACACGGCGAAGATTAAAAAATTTCCAGAAATGACCGAAGAAATAATAGTTCAGTCATGTACAGTATAAGTGGTTTGGCCTATAGAAAAATTTCATCCGCGCTAAAAGTACCAATCTCCTTTTTTTGATAACACAAATTGCCGGTCCACGTCTCATCAGTCCACTACAAGTCCACGACATTCAGGGCTGCCATCTAAATCAGTCCACAGCAAGTCTGCAACATTCAGAGCTTCCATCTAAGATTTAAAATTATCCCTGCGAAACATGTAGTCCATAAAGTAAAGAAGAATCCTCTAGCGGCTACATCTGAACTTCAAATGATTTAGAAACGACTGGGACGAATGTATGCAAAAACACACTTTGAACAATTTTGAGGAACGAGGTGCTTCTAAAACACCAAAAAACCTTTGTTGACACCAACTCGCATCAGAACCCTCAGGATTGATATTCAGCATACAAAAATACAATATATGTCCAATTTTTTATTTGTATGCTGCTATGTAGCTACGGTAAATAAACTTTTGACCATGTATCGAATATTTATTACACCCAATGAAAGGACAACGTTTAGTTCATTTTAATGCAGAGCAATATGCGCCATTCGTGTACGAGCTTGCTACGACATTGATTTTAAAACTTATCGGCTTCATTGCTCGTAAGTCTAAGATTTTTCCATTCTGCATTTTTCATCGCACGCTACCAAATTAAAAATTGCGCTTGACAACGCGGCTGATCGCAGGGCAGACCGCCGCCGGAATTCAGAGGCAAGCGAAGCTCTTTGCGTCAGCGCAAACTGGCCCAAACTCAGGGCAGACAACATGCATCCAGTCTCGGTCCGCTACAGAGAGCCACGAGGCCCAAAGGCCACGCGAGGCAGCCCGGCCAGGCCCGCACCAGCCGCAGTCCACGCTATGCCAGAGCGGAGTTCCCAGTGAAGGCCCGCACGTCAGGGCCCTGGCGGCGCAGGGATGCCTGGTCCAAATAAAACATTTCTGCTCCCCCGCTGCGCACTTTTGAGCGTAAAATTATTGCGAACACAGGGGTGATCCCCCTGGGGATGCCACACTATGGAGCGAGATTTTCACGAGGTTATAGCGTCACTTTTTATGAAAAGAATATCAAAAGGAAGAGTATACTGAGGTTAGCAATAAGTTTTACGAGGAAATGTTGAACGAGAATTCAATGGATTTTTTTCAATTTCAAACTTCAAAGAAAAAAGCGTTATGAGAGCATTTACAGAATTATGTATCGTGGGCAATTTATTTAATACACATATACTAGTATAGTATATTCCTTTTTTTGAAGGTTGTAAAGTTTTTCAAAATTAAGTATGAAGGTTAATGTTCCAGTGATAAATCACAGCCTTGGAATTGAAGTCTGGTAACATACAATAACTGACACTTTAAGTAATTATCTAGTTCAAAATCATTATAAGAGAGTAATTGATACCTGAATTAATTTCTGTCGAATAAATTTAAACGGCCAAAGTTCGAATATTATTAGTGTGCCAAATTTGTGATCATACAAAATTTGAACAGTGAATTATGGGACAAACTTATGAGTTTAGAACCTTTTTGATGTCAAACAACACCAAAAAAATAACTAGCAATCTATGACTTATGTTTGCACAGAAAAATTCGACTTTAGAAGAGGTAACCAGAGGTCACATCGGGAGCAGGCTGTTCCATCACAACCAGCTTCCATGACTCGTTTCAACACTTCATACCCTCAAAAAGAAATTATAAAACACATTTCCTGTATCAAACAGTTTTTTAAAACCAGATAAAACATACCTGATCCAGATAAAACAGCTTGGTAATCTCAGCGTATGTATATTGATCGATTGAGAAAATAAACAGCGTTGTTTGAAGCGGTTGAGTCAGTATTATTCATCAAAGAGAGAGCAAGCTCAATCAAGTAATGAGAATATATTGAGAACAAAATTCACTTGAATTTCCCTCGAACTTCTTCACCGAAAAACTTCAAGACCTTCAGTGAGGAAACCGTATCGGTCCTGAGAAAGTTAAATTGAAGCTCTGGTGTTTTGAACAGATCCTTGGTTCTATTAACCCGAGGAAAGAGGAAGTGCTGACTAAAACGACTCTCACTTATCGTTCATCTGTTCGTGAGCTATTCCTATTAAATAATACAGAATGGCTTAACCTGATGAAACAACATTGAATTAGGTGAAATGAGACCATATAGAAGTTTCTACGGCCATTAATAATGGAGCTATAAGTACATTGAACAACTACACGTATTTGAAAAAAAAATTGTTGCCCATCTTCTAGAGGGCATAGTTGCAAAATTATATTGAAATAGTAAGTTAAAAGCGGAACAAGTATCTTACACGAATTAGCTTGTGTGATGATTATTCAATTGAAAACTAAGAAATGAAGACGGAATCTAATTTAACTCAAAGTACTTTTTCTGAACGAAACTAAGAATTACGTCAAGCGTTGAACAGAAAATGCCTTCCTTGCATTCTGGTTCTTCAACCTCGACAAACGCTTGCTTGAGGGTCTCGCCCGCACGTCAGCAGTACGCCAGTTTCTCTTTATTTTCAGACGGTGCAGAAGTTTCTTCAATGGCGGTAATAGCTTCGTTGCCATCGTTGTTCCTCTGTATATGATTGTATTCTATTAATGTGTATTACTTTTTATTCGCAAACTTGCAGAATAGAAAGCAGTATATAGAGGCATCAAACGCGAGTTACTTCAGTAAAAGTTCATATAGATTCACGAAATTGATGTCTTCAAAATTAAAATTAGTGAAACTCGACATCCGAAAAAAAACAGAGTATTACCAACAAAAATTTTATTGGCCTATTTCCTCAGTAAGATGAGAGTAATTTTAGCGTATATCATTTGCATCATAAATGTGTATGAAAAACCAATGAACTGTTAGGTAAAATAGGTATTAGTAATTATTTTTTGATATTTATACGTAAGTTTTGCAAAGACTCCATCCTAACTCTTACGACTAAATTTTTCGTAAGCCTACAATCTCCACCGGTCATTTATTTTGTAATTTAAACTTCTTTATCACGTAATTAACGGAATTGAACTTCACCTCATTAAATAATTATCATAAATCCATTGCTTAGCCTTTCCGGTGGCAGAAGTGACCAGAATAAACTTTCGATTTTTTTTTGGTCGACAACTTATCTGACACAAATCATTGTCACTTGAACTTAAGAGAAGTATAATTTTTAATTAAAAATAACCTAACCGAAAAGTGGAAATCAAATTAATTATTTCAAAATGCAAAAATTCAAGATAACATTTTCATAAATCTTGAACAGGATACACACACAGACAGCGGTGAAATTATTCACACACTCTTCAATTTTCAATATTGTCACTAATTTTGCTACAACTGGAGTTCTAATAGTCCTAGGTCTTATATATGCTTATAGGTGAATGAAGAGGTACCTAAAACTTAATTTTCAGAATAATTGGTTGTATAAACAAATATTACCGGTAAATTTGCAAAACTATCACAGTTTTATTTACATAGTATTAAATGGTGAACATAATTAAATATCAAAACAAGAAACTTCGTTATTGTTTTCAAACTTCTATCCGTTTCTCCTATAGTTTTTGGTGAAATTCAAGCAAGTTTTATTCTTGGATGCTCTTCAATTCGTCAATGGTTATGGGTACGGATTCCTGTAGATTCTTCAGAGCTTAACGACTTATCCAAACTTTCAAAGCACGTTATAAATTTTCGATTTTCGAGTCAGGACACATCGATGACGACGGTGAAGATACCTTCTTTTTTGAAGCCGTGTAGTCACAGATTTAGACGAAGGTCTGGGGTAATTATCTCGCTGGAAGATGAATCATTAGCCTTATGGAACGCGCAATGTATAGAACAAGCGATCGTTTGACCTAGCCTAGCGTAACCAAAATACTGACATGTATGAACACGTGATTTTAGGTCTTTATGATATTTGTGTTCATTACCCAAATATGGTTGTTTAGATTAGGAGGTACATTTGTAATAACCAGAATTATGAAAACAAAATCCTTCCTTTTTGAATACCAAACGGAGATATTTGTCGAGAGAAAATTTTTCCCCTATGGAAAACTGCGGCCAAAGCGCTAACCCAAGACCGCGCCGTAACTTTGGGTTTTCGTCCATACATAACCAGTTAATTTAAAGCTCCCAATATACATCAAATGTGATCTCAATAGAACGAAAAGAAGAGATTATTTGGTAAAGACGATAGAAAACGGGTAATGTATGAATAAGGTGGTTTCGGCGCAAGAATCCCTGTGCAGAGAAGCGACAAGTTAAGAATGAAGATGAAGAAATAAACAAAAATGGATGACGGAGAAGGATTTAAAAGTTGAAAGAAGCAAAATGGGCAAGAAAAAAAGTAGTCCGGAAAGCCCATCAATCACTGAGGTCAGCCAGCAGTTCTGTGCTAGGGGCGCCAGGTCCGGTAGCATAAGATCCACAATCCTAACTGATGCCCCCTGCGGCGGGAGGAAGGTCTGGTGCAAAATTGTTCATAATCATCAAACTTTATTATTCAATCTAGAATCACAACGTGTAGCTATTGAAGAATAGAACACTCAAGCAAAAATTTGCTAGAATCTCATCAAAAATACAGAAGAAAAGTGCTTGAAGTTGAAAAATGAAAGGGCTATGCTTTTGATTTTAACATAGTGGACAAAATGTTCAAGATTGAAATCTTGAATTATTGCCTAATCTTTTATTGCCTTAGTCCTTGTAAGCCTTATATTTATCACTTGGCCTAAGTTGGCAGCTGTAATAACGTTAAGGGAGGATGAATAAATCATCAAAATATTCTTTTTTATCACTCAGTGTGGCTTCGTAGTAGGAACCGTATCCCTTTCTGAACTAAAGTAACTCGAAGCAATATTTATGCTTTGCGAAATATTTGCAAAGATATAGGCCTGTTGAACATTACCGTACATCATACTGCAAAAATCCAAGATTTCCTCTTACCTTGTCGCGCCTATCTCAGACCATTACCATGAAGGGTCAGCCCAATGTTCAGCCTGCAATAGTTGGACGGCCATTCAAGCCCAGCGTCTTGAAGGGACTCGCTCCTAATGAAAACCACTCCATCCATTTGCTCAGAGTGCGCTCCAGCTTCATCACTGACTAACACACAGCAGAAATCGAGGGCTGCAGCTTAGGTTACGAGGCTGAGCTTGGCCTACAGCACTCACTCAAATCGAAGTTAGATGTCCAGTCGTCCCGTTTCTGCAGACCGAGCCCACGTTGGCTTAGATAGGTCTGATAAACCCAAGGGCACCTCGACCTTTTCAGTTGAGTTGATCGCGTTCAATGTTATATGAATTCACTCACAATGATATATTAGAGCAATTCCTCTTTCCCTGCGTGTACATTTCACATTGGGTTACGTTAGATAAATCGGACAGATTAGTATTCGTTGATAACAGTCTTGGAAAAATCAAACTATAAAATGTGAAGCGTAGTGGAGGAGACAATGAAGTTATAATAGTAAATTATCGGTTTCCATGAAGTCTTAAAGTTTTCATCACCATTAGCCATATGTTGTCTTTTGCTGCTGTCTGAGTGGAGTCCAGCAACTGTTGTACATCAAAGCTCCACCTTTTTTTCACTTTGGAACTGTGAGCTCTCGACCGTTTTCTCCCCGTCAGATGAAATTGTCTGTGAATTTACTTTGGTCGTAAAAGTTATAATTTACTGAGTTACACTATGATGCAGAAAAACATTGATCGAGGAAGTTCCTTTGAATTTTCAAAAATGAAGTTAAAAATTCAGAGCTATTTTGTTAGAAGCGCAAAGTAGACCACGAACAAAGGTATTTTATCAGCAAGCTAAATTAAAAAACGCTAAGCCACTAATTTTTCTTTCAAGGACAACGGGACTGCTTTATTATTCCCCTGGCGCTGCGACTGAGGCCTCGTCAGATTATGGGAATAATAAGAGATGATAATCACACGATCAGGCCACCATAGCGCACGAGTGCTTCCTGCAGAGGGTTTCGCCCAGCTGGTACTTAATCGAAGTGAGAGTATGATTAAATAAATGAGTAGCCATTATACTTAAATCGGTTTGGTCCGACAGACATATCGATGAATCAAAATTCATTTAGGGCGATCCAGCAGAAATTTTTTGTGATTCATACTGTAGAATTAATATTTCGATCGAATGCAACAGAGCTTCAAATTTAAATCTTTTTCATTTTTGAAACAGAAACAATCGTTATAAACACGTGTTTATCTCCATCATACATCATCTCAATTCGATTTAATATTCTTTTGTGATCACATTTTTCTTTGGAGCTTATGGTATTATTTAAATCTGATTTCAAAATGGACGAATATCTCACTATGAATTGTCAAGGTAAAACCATAAAAAATTTGGTCTTCTAGATGATATCCGACCTTACTAGATCTTTCCCAACGGCAGTAATGCCCCATAAGTTGTCCGGCTTTGACTGCCGCAGGGTTCCGTTTAACTCCTTGAATATCGCACCGAAACTTCAATGTAGTATTCCACCGTCGTGCTGCTCTTTGCAATCAAACACAGTGCAGGCACGGTAGAGAAATAAGGAATCACGAGAGTATTTACTTTCCATGCTTTTGACATGTGAACAATAAAATCTGTTGGGCAATTGTGAGATAGATGATCCAGTGATATAAGCACTATAGTAGCACCACACTCGTTGACGGTGGTGCAAGCTTTCTTTAGTCACAACAGACATATGAGGCTCTAGAGTGTAATCCTATTTCATTACACTTCTTTTCCACTCTCGGTATAAATTTTCGAAATTTTTATAGACATTGAGACTTCCTGCTAATGGTAAATAAAGATACGCTGGGGTCAACGACGTGAATACATCGAGGAGTAGAACCTCCAAAGAATTAAAGTCCGTTGTGCGAAATAGAATTATTTTTACAGAATTTATTTTAACTTTAAGCGGGTCAGGAGGCCACCCGCATCACTCAGTAGAGATTAGACGAACAAGTCAAACGTAAATCAGGGCACTTTGATTGACCTTGATGAAAGGACTAAATCTTCTCCCTGCATTCACGTGTCATTTCATATTTTTCATGGCGAATTTCAATGATAGTCGATGGATCTTAACTCAAATCAGAATAAGTGCCTAAACTTTGTGTTTTATCATTAAACAATTCAAAACGCAATCTGTTATATTCATTCAAATAAGAACTGGAATACATGAACAATAGAATACCTTTTAAAATCACAGTTAAAAAAATCAATATTAATTGAGTGCGTAACTTGGGCACAACATTGAACTCAATTACAGCCTAACGAACATACTTATTCCACCAAACTTTTTTTCATGACAATAAAGATACATCTCGCTATAATATTTCATGTGCAATGAAATAAAGATTTAACACGAACTTTTGCTCACCCAACGAATTCGCCGCGCAGTACCAATAAATAAGCAATTATTTTAACATCTAGGACCGCTCTGTGAACCTTTCAACCGACTAAAAATTAGAATTTCCAATTGTGTTCTGGTAGAAAGCTTCAAAAATTTAAAACTTTAGCTCATCGCTTTCGGAAATAAAATTGAACGGAATACCTCTCGCTGCTCATTATGTGAACAAGATTCACAGACAGTTTTACATCCGCAAATTTAGGATGGCTTCTCTAGTATGCCATAACCAACGGAATGTTTTATGACCAAGTCAAGGGTGGCTCGCTGCGAAAAATACGTCGGTGCTCGGTTGAACGCAAATATGAGAGCGCCCGGAGCTCTTTGAGACCGAGGCAAATACTCCTGCTTCATTCCTGCCGAAATTCACGATCTGAATAAAAATTTACGTGCGATTTGTCCTTGATTTTCAACCCGGAAATTTGTATAGAAATCTGTCAAACCTTGTAGAATTTACGACCATCAAGACTAGTTTCAGGGATTGACTAAAGAGAATAAGGTACTGAGTAATTGAATTAATATTGCGATATGGCCTACTAGTATACTCTCGTGTGAAATGAATACATGTTGAAGCTTATAGAAACACGTACCTTAATTAAAAACATTGTGATTTGAACGTTTCGGTCCTGGACCATCTTCAGCAAAATCTAAGCAATGCGCTCATCGTTGTCAGCATATTCTAGTGAAAGACAACAAACAAAAAATGGAAGCTAAAACAAAGTATAAAAATGATGAAACATAACCAGGAAAATATACAAAAACGAATAAATTATTAACAAACTCTTTAAAAAAAATTATTATCGATTGATTATTTTTAGAAGGTTGGCCCTTTACCAGTCCTTGAAAGACGGCTGTAATTTATGTCTACATAACACCTCTAGAATGCGTAGATCTAAATCGTATGAAATAGAACAATTTTTTTAAAGCTTTTTAATACTGAGAGTTTGGTCACAGGTACTATTCTGGCAATGCTACTGTACAAAAGAACGACGGGACAACACAGAAGTACACCCGTATGCTGACCACAGCCACCTCGTGCAGCGACCCTCAAGTGAAGCGCTCGGTGAGTTAACCTCACGAACGGGGATGTTTGCCACAACAAAAATTACATACATTACATACACGGGAAGTCAGCGCGTAAAGTGAAACAGAGATCTTCCTGTGGGTTTGATAATCAATATTATTCGGAATAGATTGCATGGAAAATATTTGACATAAAGTTGGCAAGATCATTCATGAGTTTTCAGGTTGGTAGCCAGAAAATGGACACACTCTATAAATATAATGCAAATGTGTTATAATAATTTATCCTCATCATTATTCTTAGTCGTTGTGTTGTACAGTTTCGACAAGAATTATTTAACTAATGGGGATACTGGTGAAGTCTGAAATTCACTAGCATTAAAATTAAATCGAAGAAAAGTGAATGTTGGCTTACAAGGAACACTGAAGTGAAGGGGAAAATATTTACGATGGTAGCCTTCAAAATCTTTAAAGAATAGTAAGTGAATAAAACGGTACGTATGATAATCACTTTCATTTCCATGTTTTCAGAAGGCCTTCCTTCCTGCGGAATCGCAATGAAGATTTGGGCTCGTGCTGAAGAATTGAAATATTCAAACAAATCGCTTTCCAAATGTAATTTATGAATATTGCCAGTGATATGTGTGCCCCCAGCATTTTCGTTTGATAGTACATGTATTATCTTGGTCATTCTGCTCACCAGTAGAGAGCCAAAACCCAACCTAATTATTGACATGTAATCAACAGTGAGGGCTTCTCATTCACACTAAGGATGCATTTTGAGCGCCCTTCATGACTGACACTCCAACCATTTGACTTCCAATGTAATCGTTCTAAAGCATACAAGGATACGAAACAGTAGATTTGCAAACAACGTAACAAAACCAATCGTCAGGATTTTATCTGGACAAATATTCGTTTTAAAATTATTATCAAAAATGAAACTCGAAATTACATTTTAGCCAAGGAAAAACTCTAATTACCAATTCCACTCAATGATTTGATACACTTTACTACTGCTTTGAATGATATTTCTTTTCTAACCTGCTTTCCAGATATTCCCTCTATTCTACAGTATATTATGTTGATAATATTTGTTTTATGTTCGTTAACTTTGCACGTGTTGATTTGATCAATAGATTAATTAATCTCTTCATTTGTTGAAGAAAGTAAACAAACCTATAGGTATAAGGCTCAAATTTGTACCATTCATTGATTTCCAGTAATTTGCCATCAGTATTTCGTCCAGCTCCGCAGTATCACCGTAACATGTCGCAGTTGTGCGTTGGAAAAATGGCGAAGTGATCTAACTTCAGATTCTCGCCTCACTCTGACTGGACTCACCTTGAGTTTGGATATGCTTATTGCAAGAATTAAGCTTTGTACGAATTTAGCTGAGATTTATACCACTGGTTCGGAATAAATTCAGATCACCAACGAAAGTCGCTTCACTAACGTCAGTCAACCCGTAGAGGTCCTGCCGTAAGTCGAGCGCACAACAAGGATAAAAATTTGCAGAATTTTTTTTATGCACCAGCGTAGGGTTGTAGAAACTTAAAAATTGCGTGGCAAGGTGTTTTTCAAAATTTAGAGAGGTAATTTCGGCTTTGTATTACCCCGTAATTTGCCTTTCAATTTTTTGTATGGATTTAAGACCTTGTACGAGTCTCTCTTTCACGTAACCGTAAAATTAGGGTTGCAATTCGAGGGTTAAATTATCTTGTTATACGTTTTTTAAATTTATGAATATCTGCGTCAGACTTTGCCTATTTAGCAACAAAACCAAGCCCTTCGTCTGAACATAAAAGTTAACGCAATCTTCAGTAACCTGAACTTACACTCAAAATATTTTTTGCGTTGCAATAATGTGTGCTGGATCACATGTGTACTTTCTCAATTGCAAAATTTGCATCTATCAGCATTACCTGAGGACTCATTTAGTAATAATTTTACAATAAATTAAAAACACACCCTGTTTGAGTTCTCATTTAAGAAATTCAACGCAGGCTTCGCTACTCCTACGGTAGCATCACTGCTCCGATGGATTCGTCGAATATTTCACCGTCCGCCAATCAACACGCTTAATGGAGCAATTTGAATTCGTTCGCACTGCGCATTGGGAGTATTGATCCGATTAGTTTACATCGCCACTCAGAGTCTGTAACGAGTTACTCTGAATGCTATATAATGCTGTGAAACAACGCAGAGGCTATGTGTGCAACTTAAGCTGTTTCAAATTTTATTTGGTTAATATGTTATACGAGTCAGAGGTTTCCGTTGTGGCAGGTGCAACAAATTCAACTTCCTTATGTCAAATTTTCAGAGAAAGTCAGTTTGATTTCCGAAATTCTATTTTCTGTAGTCGATACTGAAACATTTCATTATTTAACCTTTTATCCTCCTTCGATTCCACTCTACTGTGCAAAAATACAGTTAACAAAAGGTATAAATAAAAAATCCCACAAAGTAATAACTCATGATATCCAAGCTCGAATTTCCTTGAAAGCTACGTTGCAGAGAAGCCACCATAACGCTTTTTTTAGTCGGAGCTCGATTCGATTAGAACTTTTTAGGTTGTTCGGAAAATTATGGTCGTTTCAGGAATTCTGTTTTGAAACTTTGTGTTTGAAATCTGAGGAAATTTCGCTGTATTTTATGGAAGCTTCAACATATTTGATCATTGATATGTGTTCTTTAATTATAATTAAAGAGCACATATCAATGATTATAATAACGGAGAAAATAATTATTTTCTCCGTATATTCTCCAGAACACCTGATTACAGCAAAGAAGGCCATGATTTGAAACTGATAAAAGAAGACATTCGTTAAGTTTTCTCGCTTGAGTTTACACTCGGTCACATGCTGCTCAACAGCCGTCAATATCAAATTAACGAGGGCAGAGCGCTTCATTAGTAATAGCGCAGTACGAAGGTGGCTTCAGAAATTTTATTTCTTGGGGTGACGAGCAGCGTTGATGACTGCTACTAAATTATCGAAACCGCTAGCGCTGCTTCCACTACCATGACTATCCTTTTCGAGTCCATAAGTAACGGAGAGCGGACGGAAATAGCGGACAGCGTGGCTCTGGGATGAAAGACTTGAAGAAGAAGTAGGTAGAGGCGGCCATCCTCTCTTGACAATGAACATTTGAGAGCGATTGTCTAGCAACACCCACTGCAAAGTGGCCTGTCGCTCGTGGAGCCTCCATCCCTATGGTCTGTTGGTATTGGCAGCTGCTTGGGTAGCAGGGTGAACAAGCTTGAACGAAAGTATTCTTTTGTCGTGTTTAGAATTGAGGACTTACACGCTTTATTATAATTTGTTAAACGAACTACGGGGCCAATCATTAAATAGCGATACATCTGTCATTAAGTACGCTGAGGCTCACCTAGAATATTTTGAAAATAATGTAATTAAATCTAATTTCAAACACAATTTTTGAAATTGATAACATAATAATATGGCAGTGAATGTCGTAATATCAATTTATTTAAAGAATAATTTAACAATTAGCATCAAGTTGAGATCGTATCCCTCTATTGAAAATTGTTAGTAAATGTTTTATCTATCAAAATATTGTGTATCTTATCATCTGGGCAGAATTATTGACCACTGACCAACAGTTCATCCCCAAAACATATCCCTCAGCCATAAATAAGTAAACATATACATCACACCTTCAATATACTTTGTGCACTCGTCGACGCAAATCTTTACTTTTGTGTATTTTCGAACGAATATCCATCTCGACATTTTTCATCATTAATTATACGTAAACAAATAGGAAGTGAAGATTAACGTAAATATAACCGAAGCCTGGAATATCAAGATAAACAATCTGAGATGCCAAATTTTCAGAATAATATTCAAAAGCGCAATCCTCTAATGCTTTCGATAAGTCGCAAGTGTTCTCCTGGCTCCCAACAGGCGGGGTAGCGAGCCAGTTACTGAAAAGTCAACGGGATATGAAAAAAATTTCAAACGGTTGTAAAATAGCAATAACACTTGTTGCAAGGAAAAAAGAATATTTTGGAGTGAACTTGAGCTATTGAAATTTATTTCTGTGCATCCGCGCTGTCACTTTTAACGACCCAGGCTGGCGAGAGAACGCCCGCCGGATGGCAGACAACTTTCGCTCAAGCACACTGCACAGCGTCAGGCCTCAGCTTCAGTAAATATATTCGGTTGCCTTTCGGGGGTCGTTCAAGTGAATGTCTTCGGCTTGTGTTTTTGATTCCAACAACATTTTTGATATTCCACACCTGTCCACATAGCTTAAATTCAGCTGAAAGTTGTATTGTTAGGGTTCTTTGTTGTTGATTGAACTTTTAAATAAACTTATTAATAGTTGAATACCAATGTATCCGTTCCGTTAGACTTAAGCTCGGTTGAGCAAATACTTTACAAGGTATTCTATTTGATGCTTTGCAATTTAATGGACGAAATTCAACTAGAAGTATTGGGGACTTGTTTAATAAAAATGTCAAATATATTGAAACAGAGGCGGGGTAGGGCCATGTTTGGGCAACCCATATTTTATGAAAGAACTTTATTAACAATTACTCCTCTCAGCCTTCCTTTGTTTGTTCCCTGGAGGGCCTTTTTTGGTGATCCGACCACAGGTGCACATCGGAACACCATCGAAGGCTCATTCATGTATTATTAAATTATAAGTGAAATATCTGAACGACGAGTATCGAACAGCTATTTTTCCTGAATTTTGGTGAGTTTTTAGTATAATTTTTGTTCGTCATGTTTTTTGGCGAAGTTTTTTGACTGATTTTTTTATCGTTTAATTCCACGGTTGAAAATGGTTTTCGAATGTTAGTCAGCAAAAAATAAAAAACGGTCATTTTTTATATCAATCCTGCATTTGAAGAAAAGGATTTTATTAAGAGTTGTCTATTTCGTGTTCTTTTCCTCAGTTAAAACGTCCGAGCGGAACCTCAACCTTTTTCATTAATGTATTTGAAATTATGATTAAATTTTTGTACAAGATAAGCAATATAGTTTTGTCGCTCTTCTGTGGTGCTGTGGTGAATACCGCCTTCGCTACGTTGACGGGACGCTCGGGGGTTACGTTCTGGATGCGTTGTTGTGCCCCTCTGTTGTTGACCAAGAAAGAGAAAATGGCCTAGAACCTTGTAACTGCAATCATATTCATAGTTGACATTTGAGGCCTTAAAGGAACATAGGTTATAACTTTTATTTCATTCATCGTCTGGGTTGAGTTAGAAGTAAGTCTTATTGACTATGACTAGCGGTGAGAAAAAGACATGGGCTAGGAGAGTGAGATCAATTACCATGAATATGCCTTTCTGGCATGTCAAAGTATGAGGGGTTCCACGATTCGCGTACTGGATATTTAGTTGGGTCGTGAAACATAGAGATACCATTGGCAAATTATTAATTAAGTACATATAGACACTAATTGTCCTGATACAGGTTCTTTCTTAATATCATACCATGTCTTTAAGGCTCGAAAAATTCGATACGAATTTACTAATTTAATTCTTGTTTACATGAATTCCGACTTTCTGTAGATGATCCACAAACCAAAACCTTGAATACTATCACATTTGTGCACACTACTGGTATGTGTACAGATCTATGCGTCTAAAATTCATACTGGGTGGTACCCGTTCGTTCAATCATGTGCAATATCCCGAAGCGTGCTACAGGATCTCGCGTCTAATGGAAACCACTCTGCCCACTCGCGTTAAGTGTGCGCTAACTTCATCATTGGCCGATATATTGATGGAGCGAAGAGCTGCCAGTTCGTTTCAAGCGGCGCTCTTGGCCAGGAAGCAGACCATTCAGTCATGATACATACAAGTTTCAAGTAACTATGTGCCAGCAACTGAAGATTGAGATAACGTATTCGAGTTATTTACACCTAGATTTGCTGTAAATTTAACCACTAGAATGAAGAAAATGTCAGTAAAGACTTTAATGCGCAGAAGAAAAATATCGGGTAGTGTATCTTTAGTTTTATTTTCCAGAGTTGAGGAAATTCGACTATCACGCTTAAGTCCTCCTCCAGTATTGAAAGCTGCTCGAATATAATTCCAAACAATATACAATAACTTAGGACAAATGAAATTACTCTAACACAATCATTTTACAATGAAATAATGTCTTCACTATCATACTCTAACCGAATGGCTTCATGCTAAGATTTTGTTATCTGCAGCACTAATTTGTAAATTATTCTCTCTGACCGAAGTTCTCGAAAAAATGTTCTTATACTCTACGTTTTCGTGTGCAAACAATAACCATGAACATTTTATTATTAACAAAGCTTTTCACTCACCAGTTTAATGTAGTAGGTCTTGTTTCATTTGGAGAATATTTGAATCATAATTTGCACATCCCTCGCAGCAACGTCCAAGCCTACTACACCGACCGACATGGAAATGCAATTTTGCAAATTAAACCTATAAGGAGTCGCGTGGGTAATGTAAACGGGCATGTAAATCGTGTATCAACCCATCGTACTGAGAAATCACTACCTAAAATGATTCTATTCCTTATCGTGTGGCAGACTATATTCTTTCCAATTTACTAGCCTCCCTCTTAAACCAGAGTGATATGTTTGCTTTGAATCGGATTCTGATTGAGATTGGAACACTCATGAATGAAGCAATAGTAACTTATGGTGTCCCTCCTACGTTCGAGTATCGTACTGGAACGAGTTACGACTTATGGGCCAGAACCAGCGCTCCGAGCTCATTTTTGGTGTGCCGCGAACAAGCTGCGGTTTCCGTACCACGCAAAGTGGCATCTGTTGAGTCCAGGCAAATAGAATTTTGTCCTTCCAGCTGTCAATTTCGATAGAAAATCTTCTCTTGTGACACGTGTTCTTGAAAGGGCGAGTGGGTTTAATCTAGTCAAGATGCCTACTTATGATGGAGCTCACTTGCTGACCAGAATTTTTGAATTCCGAATCCCAGCAACAAATTATTAACTATTCTATCATGTTAATGTATGCTATTATTACTGTAGAAATC